>PVIW01008599.1:0-59415 GCA_004026585.1 Noctilio leporinus
TTCTTTGCCTCTGCCTCCCCCCTCCCCCCAACCCCTTTCCCCCTGACCACTGCAGGCCTATTCCTTGTATTCATACACTTGGTTCTGTTTTGCTTGTTGTTAGTTTTGCTCATTATTGTCCCGTAATGGGTGAGATCATATGATACCTGTCCTTCACTGACTGGCTTATTTCACTAAGCATAATACTCTCCAGTTCCATGTTGTTGCAAAGGGTACAAGTTCCTTCTTTCTTTCTGCCATATAGAATTCCATTGTGTAAATGTACCAAAGTTTTTTGATCCAGTCATCCACCGATGGGCACTTAGGCTGTTTCCAGCACCTGGCTATTGTAAATAGTGCTGCTATGAACATAGGTGTGCATAGGTTCTTATGAATTGGTGTCTCAGGATTCTTTGGGTATAGTCCAAGTAGTGGAATTGCTGGATCAAAAGGCAGTTCCATTTTTAGTTTTTTAAGGAAACCGCATCTTTTGGGTTTCTTAAAAGTTTCTGTGGCTCTACCCAACACCTACCTTAGTGCTTCTGCAAGAAGCCACTATTATTTTGCTTCAGATACTGCTATTTTCTCTTCCTACTTACCTGAGCAGTACCTCCCAAAATCATCTTGAATTCTTCCCTCTCCTTGGCACTGATTTGTAATCAGTCTCCATCCTCTCAGTCTGTCCTTTAAAAGACTTCTTATCCCTTCCTCTGCTTCAGTCTGGATACCAGGCCCTTGTGATGTCATTCTTCTCTAATCTGCCCTTATTTCAGGGCATTCCTATACAAGTCATCTCAGGAACCTTCCTCTAGTCCTTTCATTGTCAACCTTCACAGCTGATAAGCCTCAGTGATTGGTCATTTCTAGGAGGTTTAATTCTAAAATCTTCAGCCTTAGTGTTCAAGAGCTTTGATCAGGGGCCCATCTTATTTCACCAGTCTTGTCTCCTACTCTGCCCAGCTGCCATGCCCTCCCACCCCCTGCATTTTGATCCTATGAAATTTCCTAAAATTTGGAGTTTGTTAATTATATCATCGTGGTGTTGCTTTACCTATTTTCTTCCCATTATTGCTTACAAACTGGTCATTAGAGCTGTTTGGTTAGCTGAAGTTTTGTTTGTTTTGCTTTTTTTGGGGTGTTTTTGCAGGACTGCTTTATAGATAGAGTTATTGTACCACTTGTAAGTTTAGCGAAAATAATTTTTCAAACCCTAATGAAATAATAGATCTAGGCCAACCAATATTAGTCGCTGGTAACACCATTAGGCTACTAGTACCTAACCCACTGTTTAATTTTAACTTCACTAAAAGAGAGGTAGCAAGGTATAATATGAGGTCTGTCCTGAAAAAGTCCAGCCATTGTTAATATAAAGAGAATGGTTTGCACAGCATCAATGTAACCTGGCAGCCAAGGGGAGTGGACTGGAATGTGTTTGTATGAACAGTGATGACTTCACTATACTAGTCAATGGGGTCAGTAGATGCTGTTGAGTGAGCATGTGTGCTGTGTGGCCATTGCATTCAAAATGATTGAGTGAGTAGAGCAACAAATCTACATCAGATTTTGTGTTAAGCTTGAGCATTCTTCTGTGGAAACTTTTCAGATGATTCAGAAGGCCACAGCTATGGGTGGCTGGTGATTGGCAGCTTCACCGTAACAGCATGCCTGCTCATGCATCACATCTTGTGCAGTTTTTTAGCCAAACATCAAATCACCCAGGTAACTCAGCCCCGATACAGCCCAGGTTTGGCACCCTGTGACTTCTGGCTTTCCCCAAAACTAAAATTGCCTTTAAAGTGAAGAGATTTTAGACTACTAATGAGATTCAGGAACATTCGATGGGCAGCTGATAGCAACTGGGAGAACTGTGTGAGGTCCCAAGGTGCCTACTTTGAAGGGGACTGAGGCCTCATTGTCTTATGTACCATAATTTTTGTATCTTGTATTTTCCTCAATAAATATCCTTATTTTTCATAATTACATGGTTGGATACCTTCTGGGCAGACCTCACCTCACCTGCCTCATGCTGTGACATACAGTAGGGTGCAGCAAGCTTCTATTGACTAAGAATTGGTCAAGGAGCTTTTTCTTTTGGAAAATAAATTTCTTTGGCCTGATGATTAGAGTGGTAGATATGTTTAGAGGTAAGGATGTATGCCTTTGTTTAGATTTATAACTTGGTGGGAAATTTCCATAGGGAGGTAAAAAATTCAAGATGTACTCCACGTTGTCTTGTAAATTGGCTTGGTTTTGGATTAGCAGAGACGGGTGGAGGGAGGTGGGGAGAGGAGCGTGAGAGTGATTGATTGACAGGGAGGGATTGTGGACACTCCCAAGTTAATCCTAACCTCTATCTCAGGTCCAGGATAGTGCAGACCAGACTTCCTTTAGGAAGACAGACATTCTTGGGGAATGTGTTCTGGCTGTTGGCTGTTGTATTTTTGATGTTGCTACTGTTTCTAGCCTAAATTAGATGCCTAGTCCTCAGCAGAAAGAAGTGGAAGATGGTAGGTTGGCGACAATAGAGGCTATGAGAATTGAACAAGGCTTGATTTTTGGCCACTTGGTCTCCTCTCTGGAAAATACTATAGTCAACCTCTTTGACAAGTTCCTCTTTCTGTTCTTTGTGTGAATAGAAGCAAAAAGGGCTGCCCCATCTCTGATATCTTAAGGCTTGAATAGCAAAGTTTAGTGAAGGCATTTTGCCAGAAAACCTAAAGCCCTGATGTTTGTCTTACTGATATTGACTACTGCTTTTCCCAGTATAAAGCATCCCTCATCTGTCAGTCAGTCCATATACCGAGCATCTGCTATATTCCTAGCTTTCAGCTTGCACAGTCAGTGTGATCAGTTATAAATGGTGTAGTTGTCTCTGGGAGTGCTGTAAGAATTCCTGAAAAGGAGGGTAGAGGGGTGATGAGCAGTGGTTTTAGATGGCTTCCTGCCAGAGATGAGACTTGAATGTAGTCTTGGGCCATATTTCTTCAGAACCAGCATTTTCTGAAGCATGTTTCATACATCTTTACTTATTCCTGGGGCTCAGTATGGTAAAAGAAGATTTTGTGATTCAATATAGTTAGGAAATAATGTTATAGCCTATTATGTAGAAAATGTTTCATTTGGCTTAACCTTATTATTTCTTAAACATTTAACCCAAGAACCCTCTTTTTTTATCTAATGGAATGCACTAGGTCAACTGTTACTCTGTGCTGGGCAAAGAGACACAACATTCCAGACTGTAGGCTGTTAAGATGTAGGGCTGTTTCAGGACTCAGTGAGAATTAGCCGTTCCTAAAAACTTTGTAGGGGTCCCTAATCACAGACCAGCTACCCAGAATGCTTGTGTGTTAAGGGCAGGGTGTGTGGTTCACTTGGAAGAAGCTACTTTCACAGTCTTGCTTGGATAATTGTGCTTTTCAGGATGTCTAGCACTCGAAGGTTTTAAGGCCTGTCCTGCCTTCAACCTGAAGTTGGTTGAAACCTGAAGATTCCTGTATTGAGCAGCAGGAGGCCCTTTAATCAGCATCTCCAGCTGTTGCCTAGATAGAGAAGTGAAGAAGATACTTCTGTGAAAATGAAACTGCAATTAGACGGAGCCCCCAGGAGCCAGGGACCTGGGCTGTGTGAGAGCTCCCCCTGCTGCCTCCCTGCCCTCATTGCTCTTTTGCACTTCGCTTGCCCTTCCAGTTAAACAAGCATTGGTGGCAGCTACAGACCAAAAGTGATTGTCCCTTGGCGGGACCTCTGCAAGGCTTTAAGCTACTTCAGCCTTCAGCCTACTGTGTGTTGAACTTTGCTCTGTCAATCACTTCAGAACCTTGTTCCCTCTGTTTTTTCAGTTCTTGGTTCGGTTTTTGTCTTTCCATTATCCTCTCTTACTCTTGCTCTAGCGAGGTTTCCCAGGCATCCTGACCTTTATTCTTGAGCTACTTTAGATTCTTGAACCTAGCTTCCCCATTTCTCTGTGTTGCCTCCATCAATTTTTGACCTTCTTCCCACAGTGGTTATTTATTTAGTGCTTTTTTAGACTGTCATGTGCTGCATAAATGATGTTTTGGTCAAAGACCACATTTATAATGGTGATACTATAAAATTACAATGGAGCTGAAAAATTCCTATTGCCTAGTGCAGCAGTTTTCAACTGGTATGCTGCAAGAATTTTTAAAACATGCAATACCAGATTATTTAGTCAAGGGCACTGGCCTTGTTTCCTTAGATTGTTAAAAACATTAAATGGCATTAGCCAACACAATGATAGTCATCAGGTGTGAATGAATTGTGCCACAGAATTTTAATAATTTGTTTCTGTGTCATGAAATGAAAACGGTTGAAAATCACTAGCCTAGTGGCATCATAGCCATCTCAACAGCATAGTGCACTACATTGTTCACATGATGTTGGTGTAAACAAACCTGCGCTGCCAGTCGTATGAAAGCATAGCACACACAGTTATGTACAGTATGTAATACTTAGAGTAAACGACTATGTCACTGGTTTATGTATGAGTATACTTATCCTAGTTATAAAAATAGTTCTCTATAAAAGAGCCTGCGTTATGCTGTCAGCAGCCTTGTATATCTTAGGCTTACCATTTTTCTTGATTGCATCATTTTCTCTTGTGCTTGACTTAATCTCGTGTTCTGTACAGAGACATGCTGTATATAGGCTTATAGTGTAGGAGTACTAGGCTGTACCATGTAGCCTAGGTTTGAAGTATACCATGTAGGTTTGTGCAAGTGCAATTTGTGATGTTCTCACAATAATGAAATTGCCTAATAACACATTTCTCAGCACATATCCTCGTCATTAGGTGGTACGTGGATGTAGTTACAGATGGGATGGCAGAGTGCTCTTTCTAAGAAGGACCTCCTGCCTCAAGTCCTCACATCCCACTTCTGACCCATCACAGTTTCTCCTGAATAAATGGTGTCTTGGTATCTTCTCCCCTGTTACTAGCATCTGGTCTGGTTCTCTCCCAGATCCAGTGCAGGCCAAGCCTGAAGAAGCGGGGAGGTAGTATGTAATGCAGTAGCAAGGAGGGAAGGGTTGCTAAGTGCTCTGGTCCTAGTACTTGCTTTTCTTCTAGCCACGACACTGAGGAGGGGCAGCAAATCCTACAGCAGCCGGTGCCAGAGAGACTGGATTTTGTGTGCAGTTTTCTGCAGAGTAAGTACCTTTCTTATCTAGCTGAGAAGGAGCTGCTTCCTCAGCTCTTGGGACTTGGAAGTCCCAAGGAACCAATTAATACGTGGCTGGAGCAGCAAAAGTTCAGGGCTGTCCACCCTGTACCACAGAGGTAAATACAATTAGGTCAGCTTCCTTAGGTCTGGGATGCTTATACCAGCTGAGGTTAAGAAGAGTGTCTGTTCAGTCCCAGAACCTATCTCACAGATCCAGGTATATAGCTAGTGGGTCAGTTTTGGGACTATTAACCTTGGATTCCCATTTCCCCTCACTTCCCTTACAGAAAAAACCTTTTCATCAGGTAACTTTGAATTAGTTGCTTTTGTAATAGGTATTGGGGCAGAGGCAGATTTAAGTTGAGATCTTGGTTTTTCTGTTCATTGCTTGTGTGGCCTTTCTGGATGTAGGTTCCCTGTCTCTAAAATGGAGATATTAAGTGCTCTAGCTTCTGGGTAGATTACGTAAGAACACGTGCAGAGCTTCTGGCATAGTGCTCATCAGTTCCCCTCCCTGGTACAGCGCTGGCCACAGAGTCTTCATCTTTGATATGGAGCCATTGCTATCTCCACCTCAAGAGAAAGAAAGGTGAAAATGGATTTAGATAAAGCAAGGTGTTAGTAATTGAGCCCAGATCCTCTGGCAGCTTAAGAACAAGATCTCCCCAATCCTCCTCTTATGACACAGCTACAGGCTTCTTCTGCAACTTCTGTTGGAAAGAGGGTCTAGAGTGACCTGGAATCTTTGGGGTTCCTCAGGGGGCTGAGGGGGAGCTTGTACATATGTGGATAGATGGGGGTGCAGTGCCATGCAGTCGGCTTTCCTTGTGAACTATCCCTATAGCCCTTGGACTGACCCAGAATAGAACTTCCTTCAGATAGAAATGTGTGTGTTGTAGAGAGAAGACATAGGAGTAAGGAGTCCTCCATCTTTAGCCCCACTAGAGACAATGATTTTCCTCTGAGATGTTCTGATGATCTCAGGGATGGCTCCCAGGAAGTTCACCCTGTTTTCTACATTGTTGTCATTACAGAAAACCGAAAACATCCTTCTTCCCCGGAATGCCTTGTGTCAGTGCAGAAAGTGATGGAGGGGTCAGAGCTGGAATTGGCCAAGGTACCTATAGAATACCAGTTGGATAGTAGGGTGTGAGGGTGGCACCAGAGGGACCTGCAGGGCCTTCTCATAACCCAGGGGAAGTGGTGGGTACTTTAATTCTGGGGCTTGTAGAGATTTGAGGTAGGTTTTGAGAGCCAGCTGGATGAGGCAGGGCTATTTATAGCCCAGCGGTTCTGGGAGACTGTGCCATATGACAGGTTTACTAGGCCATTACTGTGGGCCTCAGTGGAGACCTACCAGGAGTTAGCCCTCTCCCAGCTGTTGTCATATTTTTCTTTTTTAGCTCAACCTACTCCATTCCCTGTCCTATCAAGGGGCCGGTGTAGCAAGTTCCATGAGTCCAATTGTTTAGCTGTGCAGGAATGGGTTTTTGCATGTAGGCACTGAATCCTCAGGTGTTTTTTAGTGCAGTTTAAGGACAGTGGCCTGAGACTGCTGAATTGGAGGAGCTTTGGAAGAGTGTCCAGAATAGCTGCAATAGCCCAAGGGTGGGCGGGGGTGGAAGGGGAGTGAGAAGAGAAACAGATCCCACCCAGTGACTCCCTCCTGTTTGGCATCTAGATAACCATGCTGCTCTTATACCTGTCCACCATGAGCTCCAAAAGTCCCAGGGACTGGGAACAATTTGAATATAAGATTCAGGTAAGCCCTTGTGCCTCCACTCCACCTAGCATGTCTAGTCTGTATTTCACCTCATCCCATCGTCTGTTTTCTTTAAACAGCAAATATTGTTTTCTTTAAAAATACATTGTAGTCACAGCCATTCATTATAGAAAGTCTGGAAATATTGAAAAACACAAAGAAGGAAATAACAGGTGTCAATATCCCATTTCCAGAGATAATTACTAACTTTGAAAGGATATACTTCCAGGCTTTTCTCATATTTAATTGTACCTGAAATTGTACTATATTTGGATGCTACACAGAAATTGTTTTCTCTTCATGTATGCATTCCTGTGTGTGTTCCTGTGTGTATGTATATTTTTCCATAAACTGTCACTCCATTTATTCCTGTTTTTCTAGTAGAAAGTGTTAGTGAGAAAGAATGTCTTTGTTCACCTTGATAGTCTAGCTGAGAGAGGTTACTTCCTCTACCCTCCTCTAAATGGTCCCTAAATGAAGAGGAGTAGGTGTATCTGCTTCATTGTAGAGGGAATTGACCTGATTTCCCAGAACTACCTGCCATGTAGGTGCCGGTGTTGGCCTTGCTTCCTCATGAGCAGCTATTCCTTTTTTCCCAGAGAAGCAGCAGCTGGGATGCCAAAGCGGATAATGCAGGTGGCTGGTGGGCAGTGTCCAGAGAGCTGTGGCCTTTCACGTAGTGGTAGAAATGTTGAGTCACCCCATTTCATACTCACTGAGCTCATGGCTCATCTTGGGGTTGGTGTTGTAGTGGCATAGAAGGAATAGGTGGTTTCTTCCTCTCTTCAACCTTTTCTCTAAAGCTGGTCATAGACCTGGTAGAAAGAAATTCTAGAGGAATAAGGAAATACAGAGTTGGCCAGGAAAATTAAATCAACTCTGTAGCTTTGGAATTCAGGCAAAGAAGGGAAGACTTCACAGCTGAGCTGGTGGATAAGCTTTGGATGAGCCCCAGAGGTGTTCTTACCCAGACAAAAGAACAACAGTGAGAGTCAGCCTAAAGAGGCTAACAGGGTTATGTTAAAGCTTTCTGAGTATATTACTTTTCTTGCCTGTTCCCTTCTCTTGTGGTCAGGAGTGAAGGTAGTTAGACATTCAGACCCCAGGTAGTCTTTCGGGGAGGAGAAGGGGGCGAGAGCAAGGGGGGTGAATGTGAGTCTGTAGTAGAATATTCTTGGTTGGACCATGGGACTTCCAGCTCTTAGAGGAAGAATGGGCTCCAGCAGGCCCCTGGGGCTGGCACTATCAGGGTGGTGCCCTCTATTCTTTCAGGGCTCCCTAACACCTAAGTATTGCTCTTCCTCTCTGTGGCCTAGGCTGAGTTGGCCATCATTCTCAAATTTGTGCTGGACCATGAAGATGGACTAAACCTGAACGAAGACCTAGAGAACTTCTTGCAAAAAGGTAAGTAGGGACTACTTCTGAGGATCCCTTCATCTCTGAGCTGGGCACTGCTAGGATCCTAGGAAGTGTGCAGTGTGGGGGTTGTTTCTGGCCCCCAACTACGACACAGAGTTGGTGTTCAGGAAAACTGTAGTGGAATAGGTTGATTTCTAGACTCTGCTGCCATTACCCCAGTTCCAGCAGAACTCTTCCTGGCTGCCAGGCAGGACTTTTTAAATAAGTGATTATATCTGCTGTTAGCTTCTCCTTGATCATCCCCCCCCCCCCCCACCCACCCGCCACACACGCTTTTTATTCTTTATTGTTTAAACAATCGTTACTTCAGATTTAGAAGCTGGGAGTACAGTCATGAAAGATGTTTTTTGGTTTTTGTTTTTTCCTCCACATAAAGCTCTTGTTTTAGGTGGGAAGGCAGATACATAAACCAATAGGTATAATGAGGAATAAGTGCCAGAACAGAGAGGTACCAAATCTACCAAGTGTCTTGCTGAAAGTACCTGTCCTATAATGAAGAGGCCATCTACTCATGATAGGATGGAAGACTTGGGTCTAGGCCAGTTCTCTTCTAGCTGCTGAATGATATTCTATATGTTCAGGGTCCTCATAAGCCCCTCAGATGATGTTGGAAATGTGAAAGGAGAGGCACTGGGTCAGGTTATGGGTTTGCAGATAGTGTATGGCTGGCCACTGAAGCTGTTGGCACTGTGGGTAGAACAAGGGGGCCCATCCATACTCTGTGGGCTAAGAGGGTGGGTAGAGGAGCAGATGAGGGAGACTAAGTGTTGGTTTAGAGGAAGGAGAGCCATGGGAATCAAGGAAAGAGGTTTTGAGAAAGATGTGTTGGGACTGCATGATCTTAGAGAAATTCAGAAAGGCCACTGGCTCTAACCCAAGAGGGCACTGGGGTTGAAAAGAGATCCTGCTTAGATTCTTCTGCCCAGTGGCCACCCTTTATAGCTTACATATAAGTGTCTGTGAATTCCCTCCCACTAAGGTGAGTTTTCACATTGCATAAAGATGCAAACCTATTCACCCTCTTACTAACCTCTCTGTGGTTTGTCTCTTTTCTCTAGCTCCAGTCCCTTCTAGCACCATCTCTGAAGAGCTCTCCCCACCGAGCCACCCAGCCAGGAGGGAAATTCGCTTTCTAGAGCTACAGAAGGTTGCCTCTTCCAGTGGGAACAAGTATGTGCTGAGGCTCATTCCTGGGCCTCAACACCCAGTCCTTAACTTCCCCCATCCTGGAGACTTAAGCTGTTGAGCACCTCTTACAGCAGCAGAGTGTACTCTCAGTGTCCTGTAGGTCTGGGATGTCCTTGCCTACTAATTAGGGGCATTGGTTGGATAGAGGGCTCTCTCAAGGTCTGTTTCCTGTTTGTGGAATCCCCTTCTTTGTTGATTACACTAAAGTTTCTTCTCCCAGTACAGCTCTGTGAGGCAAGAATACATCTCCCCTCTCTCCTCCTTTTTTTTTTTTTTTTTTTGGCTTGGAGAAAGGGGGTTTTGTCAAGGTTGCATCGTAAGACATGAGTTAGCACTGCAGACAGAACCTGTGTGTTTAGGCCTCCTAGCCAGTGCTCACATCCACAGCACCCTGCATCCCCATCACTGCCTATTGCTGGCCACTTCAGGCTTCATATCTCAGACTCTGACCATGGCATCTGGGCTGTCTCCTTCCTTAGCTTCCTCTCAGGTTCTCCAGCCTCCCCCATGGGTGACATCCTGCAGACCCCACAATTCCAGATGAGACGGCTGAAGAAGCAGCTTGCGGATGAGAGAAACAATAGAGATGAGCTGGAGCTAGAGCTGGCAGAAAACCGCAAGGTCCTCGCTGAGAGGGGTGGGTACCTGGCATGTAGCAGATGCGTATATGGGGGTAACATTTGGGATTTCCATCCAAGGAGTCAGTGGGGTTGTCTGTCTCCTATGTTATCCCCTCTGTGGGCCAGGGGCCTATTAGGCTCACCTCCTAGAAGCTGGTTATGTCCTTGTCTACAGCCTCCCCTTAGTTCTGCACTAACTCTCTTCTCCTCTCCCCTTCTCTGGGCCAGATGCACAGATAGCCATGATGCAGCAGCGCATTGACCGCCTGGCTTTGCTGAACGAGAAGCAGGCAGCCAGTCCACTGGAGCCCAGGGAGCTTGAAGAGCTCCGTGGCAAGAATGAGAGGTAGTTTTCTCTGCCTGGCCTTCCCAGCTCCCTGTCCCACCCTGTACCCATGGGTGACACCATTTTTTATCTGCTCCCCTTTCTTATAGCCTCACCATGCGGCTCCATGAAACACTGAAGCAGTGCCAGGACCTGAGGACAGAAAAGAGGCAGATGGATCGCAAAATTAATCAGCTTTCTGAGGAGAATGGAGACCTTTCCTTTAAGGTGTGTGTTGGGGGTGGTGGTCTTGCCCCAACCTAGAGGTCCTTTAGGATTGAGTTTTTCTAAACAGTTCTCCAAGAGAGGTTGAGAAGAATGTACTGTGATTTTTATCTCCAGAGACCTATATACTTTGCCCCTTTCCTTGTCCCATAATTGGGTGCTGACAGGGACTGGGTTGTGGCTTTAAATTTTGATTTGTAGTCTTGCGTTAGGGATGTGATTCCTTGTGATTGGTTGGAGGAGGGTGGGAAGACCATTAGAGGCATCCAGCTCCTGGAGCTCAGGGGGCAAACATCAGTGGTAGTGCTAGTTTTGACCCTGGGTGATGGGGCTTTCCACTTGTCTACGTCAGCTGCGTGAGTTTGCCAGTCACCTGCAGCAGTTACAGGGTGCCCTCAACGACCTGACAGAGGAGCACAGCAGGTCCACTCAGGAGTGGGTGGAGAAGCAGGCCCATCTTGAGAAGGAGTTCAGCACAGCCCTTCAGGACAAGGTAACCCTCTCCTTGGGAGTGTTAGGGCCACCATCCTGACCACATGTTCAAAGTTGAATTCTGTTTGCCGCACTTCTTTTGGGCCTTTTGGAAGTAAGCTGACTTCTGTTCAAGGTTTAATAGTGTGCTATAATGGAACAATTGTGGGCTTGTAAGTCCAATACACCTTTGAATCCTGTCTCTGCTATTTACAAGGTGTGGATCTTGGACAAGTTACTTGATCTCCTTCTCTCTAAGCATCCTTTCCTGAAAATGGGAAAAAGAACGAGTAGCTGCCTCATCAACCATTGTAAGATAATAATACATAGAAAGCACTTAACACATTGTGTGGTGCAAAGTAAGCTCTCAGTGAATTAGTTGCTATTATTGCTATTATTAGGAACTCCATTCTGCCATTTATTAACCATGTAGGCCTGGGGCAAGGCTGTTAACCTCTGAGCTTCAGATTCTTGCTCGGTAAAAGAGGGCTAGTAATGGCTGCCTCTTTTGTGTGGATCAGAAGTTCAGGGAGGCGCCCGGCACAGTTGCAGGTGCTTAGTAAGCAATGAGGGGAAGTGGAGGTGCGGGATGGCAGTTGGTGCTGTGGCTGCTGCTGTTGATGCCAGAGAGGCAGGATGTTTTTTAAGTGGGATGGGTATTAAGATAATCTGGAAACCAAGACTTCTCTGAAGAAGGGTATACAGTAAAGTAAGGAACTTTGAAGTAAATTCTGTGGCCTTGGAGAAATTAGTAGGTCACATGACTTAATTCACCCCTGGAGCTAGGACTAGAGTCAGGTCCCTCATGGTCCCAGTTCCATGATTTCTGAGATTTTTCTGGGTGAGGGCAAAAGGAGATCTTGGTAACAAGAGGTAGGGTTCTATGTTTTGTTGGCATTCACAAGGGTCATCAGGTGCCTGCTCCACCTCTCTTCACACGGGGCTCTTGTTTACTGCCAGAAATGCCTTGAAGAGAAGAATGAAATCCTTCAGGGAAAACTTTCACAACTGGAAGAACAGTTGGCTCTGCTGCAGGGGAATCCACCCCAAGAGAAAGGCGAAGTGCTTGGTGACGTCTTGCGGGTAGGAATGCACAAGAGCAGCCTTAAGACCTGTTTATTGTGTGCAGGGTGGGTGAACCCCTGTTTAGCACATTCAGGTTCCTGGCGACCCTCAGTTCCCAGAGGAGCCATGGTGATTGAGCAGTTGTGCTGATTCCAATTTGTCTCTATCTCACCAGCTGGAAACCCTGAAGCAAGAGGCAGCCACTCTTGCCACAGAGAAGAGCCAGCTCCAAGCCAGGGTGGAGGCGCTGGAGACTGAGCGGGGCCAGCAGGAAGCCAAGCTGCTTGCTGAGCGGGGTCAGTTTGAAGAAGAAAAGTGGCAACTGGCCAACCTGATTGCTGAGCTGCAGAGCTCCCTGACCAGTGTTAGCCAGGCCAAGGAAGAGCTGGAGCAGACCTCCCAGGCTCAGGGGGCCCAGTTGTCTGCCAAAGTGGACACGCTGACCTCTGAGCTCACCACCCTCAATGCCACTGTGCAGCAACAGAATCAAGAACTGGCTGCCCTAAAGGAGCAGGCCAAAAAGGAGCAGGCCCAGCTAACACAGACCCTCCAACAGCAAGAACAGGCCTCCCAGGGCCTCTGCCACCAGGTGGAGCAGCTGAGCACCAGCCTGAAGCAGAAGGAACACCAGTTGGAGGAGGCCACCAAGGAGCTGGAGGCCACCAGGCGAGACCATGCCCAGCAATTGGCCACTGTGGCTGAGCAGCGGGAGGCCTTCTTAAAGGAGAGGGATTCAGCCCTCCAGCAAGTAGAGGCATTGGAGAAGGAGAAGGCTGCCAAGCTAGAGGTCCTGCAACAGCAACTTCAGGCTGCTAATGAAGCCTGGGACAGGGCCCAGACCTCAGTGACACAGGCCCAGCGGGAGAAGGCAGAGCTAAGCCAGAAGGTGGAGGAACTCCATGCCTGCACTGAGGCAGCCCGCCAGGATCAATGTGTGACCCAGGCCCAGGTGGCAGAGCTAAAGGCCCAGCTGAGGTCTGAGCAGCAAAAAGCAACTGAGAGAGAGAAGGTTTCCCAAGAGAAGAACCAGCTCCAGGAGCAGGTCCGAGCCCTTGAGGAATCCTTGGAGATCACCAAGGGCAGCCTTGAAGACGAGAAGCGCAGGGCTGCAGATGCCCTGGAAGAGCAGCAGTGTTGTATCTCCAAACTAGAGGCAGAGACCCAAAGCCTGATGGAGCAGCATAAGCAGGGACGGAAGGAGCTAGAAGAAGAAAAGGCTGGGCGCAAAGGGTTGGAGGCTCGATTACAGCAGCTTGGGGAGGCCCATCAGGCTGAGATGGAAGCCCTGCGGCGAGAGCTGGCAGAGGCTGTAGCCGCCCAGCGTGAGGCTGAGAGTGAGTGTGGGCAGCTTGCCAAGGAGGTGGCCACTTGGCGTGAGCGGTACGAGAATAGCCAGCAAGAGGAGGCCCAGTATGGTGCCATGTTCCAAGAACAACTGATAACCCTGAAGGAGGAATGTGAGAAGGCCCGCCAGGAGCTGCAGGAGGCAAAGGAGAAGGTGGCCGGGATAGAAGCCCACAGTGAGCTCCAGATAGGCCGGCAGCAGAGTGAGCTAGCCCAGCTCCATGCCAGCCTGGCCAGGGCCCACCAGCAGGTCCAGGAGAAGGAGGTCAGGGCCCAGAAACTAGCAGATGATCTGTCTACTCTGCAGGAGAAGATGGCTGCTACCAGCAAGGAGGTGACCCGCCTGGAGGCCTTGGTGCGCAAGGCAGGTGAGCAGCAGGAAACTACCTCCTGTACGCCACTCAAGGAGCCCCCAAGGGCAGGAGACAGAGAATCAGAATGGCCGGAAGAGCAGCAGGGACGTCAGTTCTGCAGCACACAGGCTGCACTGCAGGCTATGGAACGTGAGGCAGAGCAAATGGTCAGTGAGCTGGAGAGGCTGCGGGCTGCACTGATGGAGAGCCAGGGACAGCAGGAGGAGGAGCGTGGGAAGCAGGAGCAGGAGGTGGCCCGGCTAACACAGGAGCGGGGCCGAGCCCAAGCTGACCTTGTCCTAGAGAAAGCTGCCAAGGCAGAGCTTGAGATGCGGCTGCAGAATGCCCTCAGTGAGCAGCGTGTTGAGTTTGCTACCCTGCAAGAGGCACTGGCCAATGCCCTGAGGGAAAAGGAAGGGAAAGCCCAGGAGCTGGCCAAGCTTCATGGGCAGGAGGACGCCCAGAGAACAGAGCTGAAGAAGCTTCAGCAAACTGTGGAGCAACTGAAGAAACAGCTCACTAAGAAGGAGGAGCACCAGCAGTCTCTAGGGACTGCCAGTGGAGAAGACACTTCTGGGTCAGGAGCCCAGTCTGAGGCTACTGGAAAGACCAAGCGGAGAGGCCCTGACCTAGAGGCTCTGCAGGCCGAGGTGAGCAAGCTGGAGCAGCAGTGCCGTGAGCAGCAGGAGAAGGCCTCCAGCCTGGAGCGCAGCTTAGAGTCTGAGCGTGCCTCCCAGATGGAGCGAGCTGCTGCTCTGGACACTTTGCGGGGCCAATTAGAGGAGAAGGTCCAGGAGCTGGGGCGCAGTCAGGACACTTTAGCCTCAGCACAAAGGGAGCTGGCCACCCTCCGCAGCAAGGCCCAAGATCATACCAAGGCTGAAGATGAGTGGAAGGCCCAGGTGGCCCGGGGCCAGCAGGAGGCTGAGAGGAAAAACAGCCTCATCAGCAGCTTGGAGGAGGAGGTGTCTATCCTGAACCGCCAGGTCCTGGAGAAGGAGGGCGAGAGCAAGGAGTTGAAGCGGCTTGTTATAGCTGAGTCAGAAAAGAGCCAGAAGCTGGAGGAAAGGCTGCGTCTGCTCCAGGCAGAGACAGCCAGCAACAGTGCCAGAGCTGCTGAACGCAGCTCCGCTTTGCGGGAGGAGGTCCAGACTCTTCGGGAGGAGGCAGAGAAACAGCGGGTGGCTTCAGAGAGCCTTCGACAGGAGCTGGCCTCACAGGCAGAGCGAGCAGAGGAACTGGGCCAAGAATTGAAGGCATGGCAGGAGAAATTCTTCCAGAAGGAGCAAGCCCTCTCTGCCCTGCAGCTCGAGCACACCAGCACACAGGCCCTGGTGAGTGAGCTGCTGCCCGCCAAGCACCTGTGCCAGCAGCTGCAGGCTGAGCAGGCAGCTGCTGAGAAACGCCATCGTGAGGAGCTGGAGCAAAGCAAGCAGGCAGCTGGTGGGCTGCGGGCAGAGCTGATGCGGGCCCAGCGGGAGCTTGGGGAGCTGATACCCCTACGCCAGAAAGTGGCAGAGCAAGAGCGAGCAGCCCAGCAGCTGCGGGCAGAGAAGGCCAGCTACGCAGAGCAGCTGAGCAGGCTGAAGGAGGCTCATGGCCTGCTGGCAGAGGAGAACCGGGGGCTGGGTGAAAGGGCCAACCTCGGCCGGCAGTTTCTGGAAGTGGAGCTAGACCAGGCCCGGGAGAAGTATGAACAAGAGCTGTCAACTGTGCGTGCTGATGCGGAGGCCCATCTGACGGAGATGCAGCGGGAAGCACAGAGCACCGCCCGGGAGCTGGAGGTGATGACTGCCAAGTACGAGGGTGCCAAGGTCAAGGTTCTGGAGGAAAGACAGCGGTTCCAGGAAGAGAGGCAAAAACTCACTGCCCAGGTAAGAGATCCAGTTCAATGACAGCTCCAAAGACCTAAGAGAGGGGACATTGTTCCCTCTGCACCCCAGGGCCTTAATCTCCCACATTACTCATTTGGATGCATAGAAGGAGAGGTGGCTGGCGAAGTTCAAATCTGTTGCCCCATTTTCCTAAAGTATCAGTAACCTCCCCTTCCCTGAACACTCTGTCCCTAGAGAGTCAAACTGTGAAGGCCGTTGCCCATTCTGGAGGCACACTGTGAGGCGCACCTGCAGCGGAGGCCCAAAGAGCCACTGGGGACTAGAATGAGCCAAACTTGTCATTTTAAAAAAGGAATAGAAGTCTGGCTCTCTGGAGGCAGGGGTGGGGGGCAGTATCAGAGGCTCAGTGAGGTAAGCCTGATAGCAGGGCCAGTGCCCCCCCTCACTGTCTCCATTGCTCCTCCCCCGTGCACAGGTGGAGCAGCTAGAGGTATTTCAGAGAGAGCAAACTAAGCAGGTAATGCCTGGGGTTCTTGCTAAATGCTGGCTGCTTAAGCGGTGACCAGTCCCGGTGCATGGCCCCAGCTGCAGCTTGCCTCCGCCAGCTCCCGTTGTGAACTGTTTGTGAAGGGGGCAGGGTCAAGCCATGGAATCCAGGCCCAGGCTGCCCAGGCGTGCGGTGCAGTGTGCTGGGTCCTCTCTCAGGCCTCATCCCACCCATCCCAGGTCGGCCTCTCCACCTTTCTGTACTTTCTGTCAGGTACAAGGGGTAGGGTAGGCCTCATCTTTCCTGTATCTGAACCAGTCACAAATAATTCTTAGGATTCCTAAGTCTCTACAAGTCCTCTTCCATGTTTGGGACCTCAGTGAAGAGGAGGGTTAGCAGAATGACTGGGGGCCTTGTTTGGCACAGCACCTTTCTTCCCACAGAAGCTATAAGGGTGATCAGCAAGGGCTTCCTCACAGGTTAGGGAGGTTTGTGAGCTCAGAATGTCTGCCGATGGGTGATGACCCATCGGCCTTAACCCCAAACATGACAGATGTCAGGGAACAGGAC
This sequence comes from Noctilio leporinus, assembly GCA_004026585.1. Taxonomy (NCBI): domain Eukaryota; kingdom Metazoa; phylum Chordata; class Mammalia; order Chiroptera; family Noctilionidae; genus Noctilio; species Noctilio leporinus. The sequence continues at coordinate 16,824 of PVIW01008599.1, forward strand.
GGCTAAGTTTTCGAGGAGCAAGAGGGGCCTCTGCCAGACAGGAGTGTCATGATCTGCTGCTGTGCCTCTCACAGGGATCTCTGTACTGCATTACCCTAGATGTCAAGGCTATGGAACTAATATTTAGTGGGAGCACCTTTTCTCCATTATCCCTCCTACCCAAGTCACCTCAGGCCTGCAGAGGAATTAAGCCTTCCCCACCTCCCATCACCACCTTTTAGGAGCCCAGTGACAAACTGAATACAAACAGTTAGCAATGGAGCCCTTGCCTCTTGCCTTTGCTGATCATGCTTGAACTCCTGGAATTTGGAGGAGCCAGGAGTGCTTGTGGCTGTGATGCTCCCTCTCATCCCTCCCTCCCCTTGCTCTTCCTCTGTGGGGGTGGGGTGGGCTTGGACGTGTGCTGCCTCTGCTGTGTCTTCCAGCAGTCCCGTCTCCTACACTAACCATACTGCTAGCTAGCACCAGCCCTAACAGCCTGTGGCACTGGGAAGGGGACTGATCATCTTTGGCTTTTGCTTTGGAAGCATTTGGGAGGAAGAGGGATGGGCATTGAATGAGTATGTCTACTAGTTACAGGCTAGGTCTCCTGTTCCTGTCTCCAACCCAGGAAGGTTTGGGCTTGGAATGGCAGCAGCAGCAATAGAGTGGTGGTGAGGTGTCAGTTCCCCAAAGTTGATTCTGTTGAATCCCGCGATGGCTGCAGGCCTGTCCTTGCAGGCTGGGGCTGGAGGTGAGCCTGGGCAGGTGGCTCTGGCAGCACCTGTGTGTTGGTTTGTCTCATTCAGGTCCTGCCAACCAGCCTGGGCAGCAGGCTGTTCCCTCACTGGAGGACAGAGAAATGACCTGAGTTTCTTTTTCTAAGAATATTAAGGACTGGTGTGGGGACACCCCATAGTTTCCCTGGATGTCCAGGCGAAGGGCCTCTTGAGTCTTCCCTTCTTCTCTTCCCTCCACTTCACCAGGTGGAAGAACTGAGTAAGAAGCTAGCTGACCATGACCAGGCCCGCAAGGTGCAGCAGCAGAAACTGAAGGTGAGACAGATAGGGTAGGGAAGGGGTGGGGATGGGGGATTTGGTTGCCTCAGGAAACCTGCCTGGTGGCTCATTTGTGGGCCTTCTGGGGATTTTGAAAGAAAGACCAGAGCTGCTTCTGTCCTTCAGACCTTTGCTGCAAATTACAGTAGCCATTAACCATGTGTGGTTATTTAAATTTAAATTAAGTTAAAAATTCAGTTTCTCAGTCACACTGGCCACATTTCCCCTGCCTGGTAACTACATGTGTCTAGTGGTTACCATAGTGGACAGGGCAGCTAGAGGACATTGCCACCATTGCAGAAAGTTATTTTAGGTAGTGCTAGTCTAGAGTATCAATGACATGTGACATTATAATGCAAATTAATACTTTTCATGCTTTCAACATCACCTCCTTTGGTTTAATATTTGCTTTTTTATAGTCTAGGCTTTTTAGCTAGGAGCAAAGGAATTGGACCCTGATGGGTTGTAGGAGTTGGTGGGAGTAAAGGGCTTCATTTCCCCAGCTCCCCTCCAAGTACTCCACACCATGTCTTGATTATGATAAACAAATGCTTGTCATACTCCTTTTAGGGACCCTCCTGGTGATAGGAGATGTAGAAGTAAGGCCAGGTGCTCCTGTCCAATTTCTACTACAGTCTTGCTGGCATAAAATAGGGAGACAGAGAATCAGACACAGGCCCTGTTCCTGATGAGTTAGGTCTGGAGATGAGGTAGTGCCAGCACCATGAGTCCACACAGGCTTTGGAATCAGGTGCCCCAAGGTTCAGATCTTACTTTGTTATTTAGTCACTAGGACCATGGCCAGTTTAAATCTCTTGAGCTCAATTTTTTCAACTCTGAAATGGAGATAAAAGTCACTTCTCAGAAACGCTTTCAGGAGAAATTAGTCCGCATATCCTGAGAGCTCATGTCTGAAGTGCCTAGCTCTGTGCTCTGGACCCAGGTGAGAGGATCAGTTCCCTTCTTCCTTGGGGAGACTGATTGATGTGTTCATGGAGAGAGAGAATGGACAGGTTGTACTTTATCTCAAAGAAGATGAGGCTATCAGAACTCCTCAGAATTGGCATGAGCTGGGTGGGAAAGTTTTTGCTGACTGTGAACCTTGTAAAGTATGATGACGTTGGGTGCGAGGGTGGGGTTATTGAGGAAGGGCATTCAGATTTTTTTGTTTCCTGAGAGAAAACACCATAGAGCCCAAGGGGCAGAGAGTCAGTGGATTTGGGTGGAGCAGCCAGGCCAGTTGCCCTGATCAGCCACATGCTTTCTAGGCCCAGGGAGGGGAGAACCAGCAGGAGACCCAGCGACTCCAGGGCCAGCTGAATGAGCTACAGGCCCAGTTGAGCCAGAAGGAGCAGGCAGCTGAGCACTACAAACTGCAGGTGAGGAGCCCAGTCTTGCCCATCTTTGCCCTCCCTCCTGCTGTCCCCCACCCACCACAACTATCCACACAGATGGAGAAAGCCAAGACCCATTATGATGCCAAGAAGCAGCAGAACCAGGAATTACAGGAGCAGCTGCGAGGCCTGGAGCAGCTGCAGAAAGAAAACAAGGAGCTGAAGGCTAAAGCTGAGCGACTGAGCCGTGAGCTACAGCAGGCTGGGTTGAAGACCAAGGAGACTGAACAGACTTGTCACGACCTTATGGCCCAGGTGCGCAGCCTGGAGGCACAGGTGAGTACCTGGCTGGACAGACTCCCTCATCCTTGTCATAATGGATCCTTGTGCCCTCCTTTCCTAAGCCACCTCTGCCTTAGGCTTCTCTTTACTCTCCCTCCTGCTTCCCAGGTTGCCCATGCGAACCAGCAGCTTCGAGACCTGGGCAAGTTTCAGGTGGCAACTGATGCTTTAAAGAGCCGGGAGCCCCAGGCTAAGCCTCAGCTTGACTCGAGTAATGACAGCCTGGATCTGAGCTGCGAGGAGAGTACCCCGCGTACTATCACCAGGTCAGGAGGTACCCCTTTTCCCTTAGTCTGTTGTCCATTGAGAGGCTCCTGTTTAAGAGGCTCTATCCTGGCACTGGGGCTGTGCAAGATATGGTCCCTTTGCCCTCTGGAAGCTTATTCTTAGAAGAATAAAGATTTCTTGGAAGCTGTCACTCTTGTTCAGTCTTGAAAGAAGCCATAAATATGTGTGCCCAGTGGAGAGAGAACAATGAGAGCAAAGGCCAAGGAAGAGCCTAGCTGGGCTGGAAAGTTAAGTTGGGAGAGCCACCTGGACTCCCCATTGATGGAGGCTGGTTCTTTTTAGGGACCTTGGAAAGGTTTGAGGTTGGGTACATGATCAAATTTGCATCTTAGCTTATCCTTATAGCCAGTGTGGAAGCTGAGACTAGAAATAATTTGTTTTTATTTAACACTTACATGTGTCAGATACTGTTGTAGGTACTTGGAAAAAATAGTAATCCACTTAACAGATGAAACTGGAACATAGAGGGGTGGTCACTTTCTGAGGGTCCCACGGTCCCACAGTGGCAGAGCTGGGCTTGAACCTGGGTAGCCTGGCTCAAGTCCTTGCTTGTCAACACTCTGGTGCCTCTCTCAGTTATTATCAGTCTAGGTGAAGAGATAAGATAGACCAGGGAAGACACTGTAAGAACAGAGTGGGATGTGGTTAGGAGACTTGCTGATTTGGTTTGGTTGGAGAAGGAAGAGGTAGGATTGTTCCCCTGTTCACAGCTGGGCAGCCTGGGTGAAGGCTGCTCCCCTTAGCTGAAATAGGAGATACAGGAGGAGGAAGACACAGATGGGCACTTAGTTTGGGACATATTCATTGTGGAAAAGTTGTGGGCATCCAGAGCGATGTCTGAGACAATGGACATACAGGTCTGAAGAGCAGGGTCTGGGTTATGGCAGAGGGCTGGGACTTTAAAGGTCCATGGAAGTGGATGGGCCCTCCTTGGTACCTCTGAAAATTCAGAAAGTGGGGTGTCTGACCTGGTCTGCTTATAATAAATGTAGGAATTGGTCATTCTGAAGCAAAGGGATAGACAAAATGCCTTCTAGCCCCAAGAATGGCACCTCAGCAGGTTTCTTTTCTACAGCAAGCTGCCTCGTACCCAGCCAGATGGCAACAGCATCCCTGGAGAGCCAGCTTCACCCATCACCCAGCGCCTGCCCCCCAAGGTAGAATCCCTGGAAAGTCTCTACTTTACCCCCATCCCTACTCGGAGTCAGCCACTTCTGGAGAGCAGCCTGGACTCCCTTGGGGACAGCTACCTGGACTCAGGCCGAAAGACCCGCTCTGCTCGTCGTCGTACTACGCAAATCATTAATATCACCATGACCAAGGTCAGACTCCTGGGAGTGGGGCTGCAAGACAGTAATGCTGATTGTCTTCTCGGGCACCTTTCCATTGGGTCCTCAAAATAGCCTGGAGAGGCGGGCAGAGCTGACCGGTCCATCTTACAGAGGGAAACCCTAGATTCTGAGAAGAATCTTAGGCCTCTTTTGTAGAAGAGGACAGGGCTGTGACTGGGTGCCTATTTGCTGACTATAAGGCTGGCATCAGATGCTCCATGTGTAGCACTGACCCTGTACAGGCTGAAGGAAGGTTAAGTTGTAGCTCAACCTGTCCCTCTTAGTACACCCCCTGGGTAGCTGAGATGTATTGCTACCGCCAGTGGGCTGCCTGCCAGCCTGGGAGGCTCTGGCTTTTGTTTCCATATTCTGAGGAGGTTGGAGGGAAAGGGGAGAGGTACCTTGGGTGGAGTAGGAGGCACCTCTGTACTGGGTACCCTCTATTACCAAGAAGCTGGAGAAGCTCTAAAATACTCTGGACCCTGGCAAGCTTGAATTGGGACACATAGCAGCCATGAGATGGGTTCCAGCTCTGGCTCTCACACTCCTTAGCTGTTTGACCTTTGGGCCAGTCCCTTTGTTTCTTTGCACCTCACTTCTGAAATAGTCTGATGCAGTGCCTTCCTTCCCTCAAATCACTGTTCAATGGACTTCTATTAAGGAGTCTTGATATCTTCAGCACCTGTATGGGATTCCGGCAGTGAGGCCCATTTTTTGCAGATACCCAGCTAAGAACCCTTGTGAAGCAGAGTAGGAACACATGCAACCATGCTGTAGCATCTGAGTGCTTTCAGGAAAGGGAACAGTGGGAGGCTTCTTTATAGAATGTCAGGGTGCCCACTCCACCCAACGGGTTCATCCTTTTTTCCAGAAGTCGGATATGGAAGAGCCAGACAGCGCCAATTCATCTTTCTACAGCACACAGTCTGCCCCCGCTTCCCAGGCAGGCCTGAGAGCCACCTCCTCCACCCAGTCTCTAGCTCGCCTGGGCTCTCCCGATGATGGCAGTTCGGCTCTACTCAGCCTGCCTGGCTACCGGCCCACCACTCGCAGCTCTGCTCGCCGTTCCCAGGCCGGGGTGTCTAGTGGGGCCCCTCCAGGTGAGGGGGACTATTCCCTAACGCTGTCTAAATATTAGGCTGGAAACAGATTGTGGCACAGGGAAAGGACACACATTTAAAATTTTAAGTCTAGCTTCTTGGCTGCCTTCCTGCAGTCTCTGGGCCTTGCCTGTCCAATAAGGATGCTGGAAATATTCATACAATAGGCCTAGGATTTTCAGCACAATAGTGAAGCTCAGAGGCTGAGGGGAGTCCCTCATGTTCTTCTCAGGTGGTGAGGGGCTGCCAGAGGGCCAAGCCGATCAGTGTTTTATATTTAGATTCTTGGAGGTTCTTGCCTTTCAGGGATCCCCGGGGTATCAATTCCTGGTCCTCTAGTAGATTCTTTTGGTGTTGTATCATCTGCTTTAACCTCTCCAGGGAGAATGCAGTGAGCCAGCTCCCATGGTAGAAAACAGTTTGTGAGCCCTGCTCCTGTACCTGCAGCTCTGTGCAGAGCAGGGCTCCAGGCTACTGGGCTTGAAGTTCACTGGGTAAGTGGACAGGAGTGGTAGCAGCCAAGGCTGGTGAGATGCCAGGGCCAGTGGGCAACTGGCTGCTTCCACCCTCACTCTTCTTGGTCTTTTAGCCCTACTTGCTTCAATTTCCCTGCCCTCTGTAGGAAGGAACAGTTTTTACATGGGCACTTGCCAGGATGAGCCTGAGCAGCTGGATAACTGGAACCGCATTGCAGAGCTACAGCAGCGTAATCGAGTTTGTCCCCCACACCTGAAGACCTGCTATCCCCTTGAGTCCAGGGTGAGCTCTGGGGTCACCTGCATAGAACCGGCTCATGTTGGCTCACCTCTTCCTCTCTTGGCATTCCATCCCAGTGCCATTTGCTGACTGGCCCAAGTAATAGTGTCCTGGGCCACTGGCTGCCTATGTGGGCGATTAGATGCTTCTAGTGGACCAGCTTGTAGGAAAGGAGCTCGGGGGTGAAGTCACTGTGGGTAGGCAGGAGCTTGGAGTGGTCTGCTTGGGACTCTGTCCTCCTATGGCCATTGTGCAGGGAAGCCAATGGGGAGGGAGGCTCCAGCTGTTCCATGTGTTAGGCCCATGAAGAGTCCGGGGCAGTTCTGGGGCAGGTCCTGCATTGCCAAACAGCTTGGGTCCATTGACCACTTCCACCCGACACAGCCTTCCCTGAGCCTGGCTACCATCACAGACGAGGAGATGAAAACCGGTGACCCCCAGGAGACCCTGCGCCGAGCCAGCATGCAGCCAACTCAGATAGCTGAGGGCACTGGCATCACCACCCGGCAGCGCAAACGAGTCTCCTTAGAGTCCCACCAGGGCCCTGGTACCCCTGAGGTAGGTGACATTGGCTCCTGTGTTATTCTAACAGCCAGCTCAGCAAATTTTAAAATGGGTTAAAGGGGAGGCTTCTGGCTCTGGGTGGTGGTGGGAAGGTTGGTTAGACAAGTTGACTTACAAGGTCCACTCAGCTGAGACATGTGGCTTTGGATGTGAAGTCCTGGCGTTTGCCTAATTGGCCTCTTTCCTATAGTCGAAGAAGCCCACCAGCTGTTTCCCACGCCCCATGACTCCTCGGGACAGACATGAAGGGCGAAAACAGAGCACTACGGAGGCCCAGAAGAAAACAGTTGCAGCTGTTGTCAAACAGGTTAGTTGGGGACTGAAGGAAGATGCTGGAGCAGCAGGTTAGCCTGGAACAGCAGCAGTGAGCCTGACTTGAGAGCCCCTCCCCACAGGCTGATCGCCGCCAGTCCGTAGCCTTCAGTATCTTCAACACACCCAAGCAGCTTGGGAATAGCCTTCTGCGGAGGGGGGCCTCGAAGAAAGCCCTGTCCAAGGCCTCCCCCAACACCCGCAGTGGAACCCGTCGCTCTCCTCGCATTGCCACCACCACAGCCAGCGCTGCCACTGCTGCTGCTGCCATCGCTGCCGCCACTGCCACTCGGGCCAAGGGCAAGGTAGAGGCACTGGCAGGGAAGGGGGAGGGTTCGATTCTCTGGAACCCCCAGAGCAGGGCCAAGCTAGGCCACTGGACGTTAAGAGACTAAGCAGGTGCTCCTTACCTTAGTTAGCTTATTTTTTTGAGGAGACTGAAAAGTCCTCCATTCCTACAAAAAAATCCAGAGCTGCATAGACACATCCAGTAACTGGTAACCTGAAGGTACATCTGTAGGCCACAGCATGGAAGGGATCGTCAGTGGGTTATGGGAGCAGTTGGTGCAGGCTATCACAAGTCTCATCAAGCCAAGTAACTTTTTTCTCTCTTTCAGGCAAAGCACTAAAGGACTAGTACCAGTGAGTGGTCCCACCTATGTCCCTGATGCTACTACCCTTGTCTGGTCCTTCTCCTGTCCCTCTCAGTGCCTTCTCTCAGCTTCCAGGCCAACAGTGGCCAAACCCTTAGAAACAGTGATGCCTGGTACACCTTGGCCTGGTGCCTGAACCTTTACCAGAGCTTCACTAGGTGAACAGATGGGTCTTCAGAGTTGGCCTGAAGCCTGGACAGTCTGGGTTTTCTCCCTGCCTTGCCTCCTGAGGTTTTCACAAGGCAAAGTCACTTCTCCATCACAAGATTTGAGGCTGGCTGGGTTCTTGGGTCCAGCCAGTTGTCCTCAGCCTCTAGAAGGGACCATTGGAGGAGCAGGCCCTGGTTCCTGTTGTTCCTGGTGGCTAGGTAGGCCTAGCAGGGGTCCTTATTCTTAAAAGTCCAGGACTGGGCATTGACCTGGTGGGAACACTCCACCCCCAGGTGCTCCCATCCAACCCAAGGGCAGTTGCCCAGAGGATGTTCTTTTTCAAAACAGCCTGGGAGGTGGGGTAGCTTTCAGCAACAGCTCATCCCCACCTTCCCTAGACTTGTACTGGGGTGGGATATGGATGGGAAGGTTCTTAAAGGCCAGGGATGGATCTTTTCTAAATGTTATTACTTGTAAATAAAGTCTATTTTTCTCCCTTGACTGCTGGGCTGCCTGATCTGTGTGGGAAAGAAGGGAAATGTGGGCTCTTGAGAACCTACCTTTGTTCCTATTCAGCCTTCCAGAACCTGCCTTCTTTAAGTCCCTTCTCCTGGCCTTTCTAGGACCAGAGGGTCTTCTCATCTTCCTCATCTGACCTCTGCTCATAGAGCATTATGTGCTATTCTTTTCTGAGGGCCTTTGTCCTTTTGTCTTTAGCTTCTTCCCATAGGCCTTTCTAGAACGGGCCAAAGTTTGGGAATGGGAAAGTGGCCTGAATAATCAAGGAGAGGTCAGCATGCCTCTACTGAGAAATCATTTATGAATGCCCATTGTGGGCCCTACTGGGTATGACAAAGATACAGCTATGAACCAGAAGCAGCCTCTGCCCATATCCCTGGGACAACCTATTCATACAGATACAACTTAAGATGGCAGGATGGTTCCAGACCATTGCAATAAAAGTACTGCAACAAAGTCACGTAAGTTTTTCCATTTCCAGGTACATATGGAAATTGTTTACGTTATATTATAGTCTATTTAAAGTGTGTGATAGCATCTCTAAGAAACAATGTACATTGATTTAAAATGCTGTCCGCCATCTGACACAGGGTCTTTCTTCAATGTTGGCTGCTGACTGATACAGGTGGCAGTTCCTAAAGGTTGGGGTGGCTGCAGAAACTTAAAATGAGAAAATGAGAAAGTTGTTGCATTGATTGATAGCATTCTACCAACAGAGTTTCTTTCAAAACTGGAGTAAATCCCCTCAAACCTTTTATCAACCAAGTTTATGTGATACTCTTAATCCTTGGTTGTCATTTCAACAATCTTCACAGAATCTTTACCAGCAGTACATTCTACCTCAAGAGATTCCTTTGGTCATCCATAAAAATTAACTCCTCATCTATTAAGAGTTCTATCATGAGACTGGAGCAATTTAGTCACAGCTTCAGGATCCACTTCTAATTCTCTTGTTATTTTCACCATATGTGCAGTTACTTCCTCCACGGAAGTCTTGAACCCCTCAGTCATCTATCAGGGTTGGGATAAACTTCTTCCAAACTCCTGCTAATGATTTTGACCTCTTGCCATGAATCACAAATGTTCTTAATAGCATCTAGAATGGTAAATCATTTCCAGAAGGTTTTTAATTTACTTTGCCCACATCCATCAGGGGTATCATAGGGTCCCAACAATAGTACTCAAAATATTCAGTAAACCTTACTGTAAATAGATGTGCTGTCATATGGGCTTTGGTGTTCCATTTACAGAGCACAGGCAGAATAGATTTAGCATAATTCTCAGGGCTCTGGGGTTTTCAGAATGGGAAATGAACACTAGCTTCAACTTCAAGTCAGCAGTTGCATTAGCACCTAACAAGAATCAGCCAAGTGTCCTTTGAAGCCAGGAATTGACCTTAACTCCAGCTATGTAAAGTCCTAGCTGGCATCTTCTTTCAAAAGAAGGCTTCTTCCTCCATATCAAAAATTGTTTAGCCACCTTCATTAATTATCTTAGATTTTCTGGATAATTTGCTGCTTCACCTTGCACTTTCCTTAAACTTCATGAAGCAACCTTGCTAGCTCCTAGCTTTTCTACTGCAGCCTCCTCACCTCTCAGCCTTCGTAGAATTGAAGCGCATTAGGGTCTTGCTTTGGAGTAGGCTTTGGCTTAAAGAAACACTGGCTGGTTTCATCTATTCAGACCATTAAAACTTTCCATATCAGCAATAAGGCTCTTTTGCTTTCTTATTAACGTGTTCACTGGAGTAGCGCTTCTATTTCCTTCAAGAACTTTTCCTTTGCATTTACAACTTCGCTGTTGGTGCAAGAGGCCTACCTTGTGGTGTATCTCAGCTTTTTCAACATACCTTCCTCACTAAGCTGAACCATTTCTAGCTTTTGATTTAAAGTGCAAGACTGGTGACTCTTTCAATAGAACACTTAAGAGGCCATTGTAGGGTTAATAACTGGTCTGATTTCAACCACTGTTGTGTCTCGGGGAATAAGGAGGCCCAAGGAGAGGGAGAGAGCAGTCAGAACATACACATTTATCAATTCAGTTCACCATCTTATATGGCACAGTTGGTTCATGGTGCCTTAAAAACAACGTCAATACAACATCAAAGATCACTGATCACAAGGTCATCATAACAAGGATGAAAATGAAATATTGCAAGAATTACCAACATGTGATATGAAGTGAGCAAATGCTATTGGAAAAAGGCTGCCACAAACTTCCAATTTGCAAAAAGTGTACAATCTGGGAAGCACAATAAAATGAGGTATTCCTGTAACAAACAGGACGTACAACAAGTTGATGCAGAATGTGGCCTGAGCTGAGAGAGAGCCTAGACCTAAATGATGAGGTGGTGTTTCAACCAGGCTTTAGAGTTCACCTGTCAGGATGGTGAGGCAGAGTGGACCCTCTGGAAGGCTTCTTCAAGTAGAGGGCACACTTGTCCTCAGCCCAGCCTGGGGAAAGGGAAGGCAGACAACGATCTAGTCAAGAGGGGAGGGATTTCTCTTGTCACTTTCCTTTGTGCCATGCTTCCTCTACCTGAGCCCAAAGTTCTTTTTAGTTTCTACCTTAGGGTTGGGGACTTGGGAGACTGGTTGTTATACTTGGAGACTGCTCTGGGAGGAGCCCACCTACCCTTTCCTTCCCACACTGGAGCAGAGCTCCGTCTGTCCCCAGAAACCTTTCCTTAGGCTCCTCACCAAGAGACGGGCCAGGACGACGTGATGCTGGACAGTGTGCGCAGGATCCATGAAAACACAAGAGAAGTTTGTGTTGCGCAAGGCAGGGGTCAGCTCCTCCAGCACCAAAGCCTTCCACAGCTGGGTGCTGGTGCCCCTGCGCTCCCAGCTGGAACAAAGAAGGAAAGGCCATGAGAGGAATGCAGGACAATGACAACTTCCTCCTGCTGGCCTCGCCACCACACCCCTCACCTGGTGCTGCCCTCCCACAGCCTGCCTGGGAGGTGCTCAATGAAGGAGCCGTTGCCCAGCCAGTAAAGGATGCTGAAGGGGTAGTAGAAGCAGCTGCAGGCGGTACAGGATAAAGTCAGTGTTCCATCTAGGGAAATAAGAGGCTGTCAGTCCTTCCTAGAGCAGACCCTCCCCTTTCCCATTAGATGAAACACCCACCCTGTCCAGCTCCACAGTCCTCATGATCCAGGGACCTAGAGTGCTGATTGGCACACCACTCGGGAGGTGCAGTTGTCTACAATTCAGGCTTAGGGCTAAGCAAGAGGGGTTTGGGGACAAGTCCTTGGTTCAGATGATGTCTCCTAAGCTTATTTAGGATGACTTTTTCTAGTGCTCAGCTTCACTGATTTGAGGAGCCCCGGCCAAGGAGGCAGCCTCAATAGGCCACTGCTCCCCTGAGGTGGCCAGAAAGCAAGTGGTCTCTGAGAGGGGCCGGGACTTGGAACACACTGCAGTCCAAACTCTGGGCTTCCTCTGACCTTTCCTTACGACTGTATTCTCTCTGTCCCATTTGATATCGAACAACTTGGGAGCTGGGCCCTGTGCCCACACAGGATATTGGGTGGGGGAGAGAGAATGCCGAGTGCTCAGTCAAGCTGGCCAGGTTGATGGGCTATATGACAAAGAGCAGGAGGCGTACATTCAGGAGTCAACCCCTTAGAACCTCTGTGCCCACAGCCAACCTTCTAACCGCTGTGCCTTCCCCTTTAGAGTGACTACTTACTTAATGAGACTTCCACTTCTGGCCATGTCACCTCCAATGATGGGCACTGCTTAGCTGTTGGGACCGTTGGGGAGTGGGAGGAAGAGGGGTCTTTTGTGGTCCCAGCTGAGGCCGTGGCAGCTATGATGGCCTGAAGTATAGGCGTGGCTCTGGCCAAATGGGAAACAATGTGGGCACACAGGAACAGGACCCACAAAGGGCTGATGTCTAAGGAAAGGACAGGCAGAGATTAGCAGCTGTCAGGACTACCTAGGAATGCTCAGCACCCAGGCTCAGACCCTGATTGGAGAGGGAGTTGCTGTTTGGATGTAGCTCTGTTCCAGAGAGTTCTTGGCTCTGCCCAGTGAACTGGAGGCAGAAGAACCCTTGGTTCCTTCTTCCTGGCTATTTTTGAATGGAGCACAGGGAGACTTTAGAATGGAGCCAGAGCCACAGCACCTGCAGAGGCTGAAAAAGCAGCAGTACAGTGTGGAGTGGAGTCACCCAGGGGTTAAGGCTTGGGGCAATCATGCCACTCTAGTCTGTTCTCTGAACCCTTAACACTCTCCCCTCCCTTCCATCTCCCCCTCAGCCCCACACACACAGCCCCAAGTCCCACCTGGTTTCCAGTTCCATCTCATGGTCATGATGTATGTGTCAGGAGCTGGTGTGCGTGGCTCTATATATGTATGTGATGAACTTCCTCCTCCCTGGGGGTAGGTGGGGGAGGAGAATGGTAAATAACTACTTCTTTACATCTTCTCAAGTGTAGCCTTCCCCTCAACCCCTCCTAGGTCTGAATTTCAATGGACTACCAGGCATTGCTATTTACTCCATCCTCTCCATCTGTCTCAAATTAAATAGGAAGGCAGGTTTCCAGCAGAGGCTGGAGCTCTTCAGCACTTAGAAACAAAGCTGGAGGGTCATCTAGGGTCTGTCTTTCCTCACCCAAGATCTTATTACCATTAACATTGCTAATTTTTAGTCCATCCTAACCCTTTCAGTGTAGTGATAGAGAAGCTGAGACCCAAGTTAGAGGCCAGGTACTTACCAGTCACAAAGGGAGATAGCTCTTTTCACTGCCAGAGCTGGTTCTGGGAAAGGCAGGATAGCCTGAAATCATTCTGGGAAAGGCAGGATAGCCTGAAATCACTCCGGGAAAGCACCTGCGCTGCACCCTATTTCACTTTCACTTTTATTCTGACTAGGCCCTCAGCAACGCACACATATAAATACAGTTCTCAAAAGTTCCTGCACACCGGGCCTGAGGCAAAGTTCACAGTGGCTGGGAACCTTCCTGCTATCTCTTAGCAACCCCTACTCTCCAGATGGTATCAGATCAGATGGGGTCTTGAATCTATCCTTATCCTCACCCTCTCGTGATCACAAAGGGTATGAACTAATGAAAGATTCTCACAGATCACACTGATATTCAAGGGAACAACTCTCCTAGGTACTGGGGACCCCAATGTTTTGGATCACTTTCCATTTCATGTTCAACGTCACCATAGCCCATCCACATACTGATCTTCCTCAGACTCCCCAATCCCCCAAATGCAAAGCCAACACCGCCCACCTGAACCACCTAAACTTTCATTTATCTCATCCCTGCCCCTTGGCCAGAGCTACAGGTCTAGGTTCTCCAGGAAGTGTAAATTTCCCCTACCTGGTTCCCAAGAAGCCTGAAGATCCTTGCTTTTCGGAATTACCTCCTCAGAGCTCCATAGCTCAGTTCAGCTGTGAGCCCCGCTGCCATGGGACTACACTTCCCAGACTTGTCCAGATACCTCTCAGAGCCAACTGGAATCCGGAATCCGTGAAACATGAGCTGGCACCCTAGTTCTAAAAGGAGGGAACTTCCCAGGGAAGTGGGGAATAGCTCCAGCAACAGGAGCCTCGTCACTGATGGGAGAAATGCAGCTGGGGCTGTGGCAGGGCCAGGACAAGGGAGGTGAGTGAGGTAGTTGGGATGCAAAACTGGAGAAGGCACTCACTGTCAAGAGTCATGGAGGCAGATAAAGCAGGTTTGGTGATCCATGCATGTGTATATCAAGTGTGAAGGACAAAATCTGAGTGACTGAGGTTTGTGACTTCTGTAGTCAGAATGGGAGAGGTGGGGACAGAGCCAGGGGAGGTAGGGCACGAAACTGGGTTTAGATGATGTATCATGAACATTGCTGCAACCCGAAGTGGGTTTTACCAGTGTGGAAAAACCAGACTCATATCCCTAATTTAGAAGCAGGAGACAAGTCACATCCTGTTTTCAAGGGTCTATTTGACATTTTCCAACCCTCAGTCCCTCCCCTACTTCCTGCCCCAAGACCTCCTAAGTGGCAAGGCACAAGGGAATGCTTCTCTAGACACCTCAGCACTCCAGAAGTTAAGTTGGGAGGCAAGGCTGCTGGGGCTCTGACTCAGGCAAGGCTTTGGGGTAGAGGAGTGGGGACCGAGACGGAGGAGATAGGCTTCTGCTTCAGACTGTCGCCAAGACCAGAGTTGGGTCAATGGGAGGTCATAGGGCTCATGGAGAAATATGAAAAGCCAGCCCTGAACAGCTTGGCCTCAGCTCCTATGAATTTGATGTGGGGGTTGGGGACCCAAAGTGAAAGGATGGTCCCTGGACCCTTCATCAAGTCTCTTCTCCACCCTCTGAAGATGGGCATGAGCACTGGGGGACCATGGGAGCCCACACTGAGGAAGAGGGTCAAAGGGGTCAAAGTTGAGAACCGCACATAAGAAGGGGTGGTGGCAGGTTGCTGACTTCAGATTGTGAGGACACAGTCACTCAGTGATGCCCCCAGGACCCCTTCTGCCACCGGGCAGGAGCCCCACATTCTACCACTCTCAGGGATGCTGAGCAGAACCACCCACCCAGGGCCCCAGCTCTCAAATGGGAATAGAAAAGGCACCCTCGGGGACCCCAGGGAAAGAACTGGGAAGAAGAAAAGCAAGATGATGTTCAGCTTTCCAACCCAGCTCATGGAGCTTTATTCAGAATGGACTGACAAGACCCTTGGTTCCTGCTGCCCTTGAAGGGGTAGGCCCATAGTCCCTAGGAGTCCAGTGTGGAAGCCCCATGATTGCTCTCCTACTTCCTTCAAAATTCCTAGGACCAGAGCTGGGGCCTCCCTGGAACCCCTTCAGAAACCATACTCACCTGGGCCTTACCCTCCTCTCATCCATGCCCCCAACTCCTGTTCGTGGGCCCAGACAGGGCCCATGAATGACGAGGCTGGCATAGGGATACTCCCTGGCCTGGGGATCCCCTGCCAGCTTCCAGGGAACACTGACAAGAGGGATAAGTCTTAGTCTGTCACAGTCCCTTTGCCACACCCATTAGACGTGCAAACACACACACTTTCACCCAGGCTTCCAGGAAAGGAAGTGATGTGGCAGAATGGCCTTTGGCACACTTCACCACTTCCAGCCAACAGCAGCCCCCATGGCCTCTGTTCCTGGCTGAGTACCATCCTGCTTGGGGTAGGCTGCCCAAGCTGCTAACGTTTCTGACTTCCCTCAAACAAACCCTCAATGCATCCTGAGGACCCAAGGCTTCCCTCACCGGAAAAGTCACAAGGTTCCACTTGCCTCGACCAGCCTATGGCTCCTGGACGGGGGAAGATAGAAGACACCTCACCACTCAGTGCTCATCTGTGTCACCTGTCGGAAGGCTTCAGCTCTTCCACACAGAGTATGCCAGGCTTGAGCCCACAGAGGGCGGGAAGGAAGGAAGGAAGGAAGGAATGGGCTGAAGCTCTCGGCTAGAGGCGAGAAGGCTCCTTTCAACCAAAAGGGTTGTGGCTCTGCTCCTGCCCTGCTCAAGTGGGAAGGATAAGGCCTGGAGGAGTTGGGGCAATTCTTATGGTCCACAATATAAAAGGTTTTTAAATATATTCATCAAAATAGTTTTCTTTTAAAAAGCCCCACTGCTAACAGCCCCACTGGCTAGCTCGCCATCATATCCCTCCCCCAGTCCGGTCACAGCCGGAAGGGTCCTGAATGGCCCAAGTGCCCCTTTGAGTACTTCCCACCCAGGAGGTCTTAAAGGGCAGAAAGGAGTGTGCCCTGAGGTCCATGGTGGGTGGATGCTCTTCTGCCTGCCTATTCCAGGCCCAGGATGTAGTTGATGCCTTGTACCAGGCCAATGATGACTGGCTGCCAAGCTACCAAGTACCGAAGCCAATCCAACAGCTGCCCGTACATGACGTGAGGCCTCTCCCAGCTGCCAGTGTGTTAAAGGAAAGAGGCTATGCATTGAGCTGCTAAAGTCATTTTAAGGGATGGGTTTGCTCACATCCTCCCTGAGACTGCCCACACTTTCCAGTTGCTCCTGCAAGAAAAGGCAGCTGCTTTCTAGAAAGCCTCACTAGCCTTTCCATGTTGGAATAAAGGGCTAAACCCAGAGAAAAGTGAAAGGAGGGCAGAGGGGATCAGTAAAGAAGGGGATGCATAGGTGAAACTAAGCTCTCCACAACTGATGTGCAGAGAGGGTCGCCCAAGTAACAACTTCTCTGAGATCAGAATGGCAATGGGAGAGAACATAGCCTGAGACTGCTATAAATGTACCTGTGCCAATGGCTACAGGGAAACTGGGAGGTAAATAAAGTAAGCCCGAAGGTTCTTGTAATGCCCAATATGGAACATTTTCTAGGTCAAGGAAAAGGCTGAGTACCTCTAGGGACAGAGGCAGAAGGGAGCAAGAAGCTAGTCATGGAACAACCTCTGGCAGAGGCCCCAGGAAATCCCCACCCAGGGGCACTAAGCACCAGGTCTTACTGAGGACCAGCAGCTCTGGAGAAGATTCCCTTCCTTTCACTTTACAGCTAAACACTGGGCAAGATGCCTGGGATTCCATCCAGATCTGGGCAAAGAACAGGTTGACCTCTTTATACTTGGGGGTGGGTGGGGAACCTCATCAAAGGCCTTAGAAAGAGCAGCCTGGCCTAGTTTCTGAGAACTAAGGGAAGTCCCAACCATCAGCCTGACCATGAAGTTATAGAATTGTTCCTAAATTAGTCCCTGCAATAAACAGACAAGGAACCTAAAAGGGTATGTCTCCTATTCAGATACTGTGCAAATGTACTGGAAACACAATAGCTCCCACACAGCCAGCTAGTGTCCAGGGGACAGGGAACTGTGCCATAGAGAAAAAGGGCAGCTGTGGGGAGGAGAGAAACCTGGGCTTCTGAATTCCAGGGGAAGTGAAAAGGATGGGCAGAAAAGTGGCTGGGCACTTTCCATCAGCCATCCCTGCACTTACAGGCCTGCACTGGCACAGCCTACCATGGTCCCCAGCCCTGCATGTAATAAATAGATAAGGCATTATCACCTACTTTGAACAAGTTATTCAACCTGTAAACAGTTTCATCTGTAAAATGAGAACATTACCCAAGTCATCAAGTTGCTACAGAATTAAATGAGATTAATAAGAGTAGATCACTTAACACAGGATCAGGAACATCGTAAGCAAGCAAGCAGTAAGTGGTAGTAGCTCTAATAACTACCAACTTACCCTTGAGGACTCTAGAATGATGATGATAAGCTGAGGTGTGAGTCCTGCCCCATGCTCCACCTGCAACTTTCTTAGGCCTGAGACCAAATAGAATGGTGGACATGTACCAGGGGCAAGAGGAAGGGCCCCAGGAGGACTCAAATGCATGGTCACAATGGCCAGTGCTTTCTTCCCACTGCTCACTCCCCAAAAGAAAGCAAATAAAGGATACGGGTTGCTGAACATCCTCTTGA
This sequence comes from Noctilio leporinus, assembly GCA_004026585.1. Taxonomy (NCBI): domain Eukaryota; kingdom Metazoa; phylum Chordata; class Mammalia; order Chiroptera; family Noctilionidae; genus Noctilio; species Noctilio leporinus. The sequence continues at coordinate 34,627 of PVIW01008599.1, forward strand.
GATCTACCTTCTCTTTGCAGTAGGGACATGTCTGCTTCTTTCCCACAATGCACCAGCCGCGGATGCAGAACTCATGGAATCTGAGCACCACTGGTCAAGGGAAATAATGTTGGGCAGCCAGGGTGGCCACTCCAGCTCTGTGACAGTCTTCAAGGTGCCCATGCACTAACTCAGGGAAAAAGGTTGAAAGCCTAGGTTCATCTCTTATCAGCTGTATTAATCTTGGGCAAGTCCCTTCTTTCTGAACCTTTCTGTTCATAAGTGAAGTGAGAATAATGATCTCTACCTTACAAGATTGTTATTGGGAAAAATGGGGCTAATATAATGCATGGCACAGAATGGGAGCTGAGTAAATACATGACACACCTTAAAAATTATTCAGAGGGATGTGATTCTGAAACTTAGGGATCCAGTAAGAGGATGCTCCACCCTATGACCCATCCAAACGTGGGGCAGCTAGTGTAGCTTAAGATTTCCTGTCTGATTCAGCCAGGCTATGCATACAGTTTACATAAGAGTGGCTTTCACGTGTGGGGAAGAATGGGCAGGCTGCAGTTTCCAGTCCTGAGTGCTGGCTTCACATTAATGTCTGCCCTCTTATGACTCTCCTACATTCAATGGTCAGGGCACCATGACCCCCACTCTCCCTGACTGCAATATGCATGCTGACCCAGGAGTCCAGGCAGGATACACATGATTGCAAGACAGCCTGTATGTGTTCTCAATGATGCCCTCTTCACTGACATCCACAAAGATCTGCTGCCCACACACAGCACAGACGCTGTCCGAGAGGTGTTTGGTAGGCATGCCCGACTCACTGTAGAACTGGGAAAGAAGAGCACAAGGAAAAGACAGGAAGATATGAGAATGAGACAAGGTGGGAAGCTTGGGTCTTGGGTCTTCTGCAGAGAAAACAAAGTGGCAGGTGGAAGTCACAGAGCCAGAGAATTTTTTTTAAGTATATTTATTTATTCATTTTTATTTTTTCCAAGTCAAATTAAATTTTATTTGGCTTATTTTTAAACTGTTCTTTCAATTTTAGATATACCCCTGGTAGTTGCTTAAACAAATGGTCTCGCTATTTATTAACCACATCGGTCAAATATTTCATAAAGTCTGATCAGATCAGGATACCTATTTGGATCTCAAGAGGACAGTGATGGATGAAATCTGCTCCTTGTATGGGTCACTGTTTATTTATTTTCCTTTTAAGTATTTTTTTATTAATTATGCTGTTACAGCTGTCCCAATTTCTTTTCCCTTATTCCCCTTCTGCCTGGTACCCAACTTCCCTCCAGAATTACCTCCTTCCCTCCGAGTTCATGTGCATGGGCCTGTGCATGTAAGTTCTATGGCTTCACCCTTTCCTATACTATTCTTAATAACATCCCCCATCTATTTTGCTCCTACCAATTATTCTTCTTGATCCCTGCACCATTCATTTTCCCCTTCCAGCTAATAACCTTCCAAATAATCCCTATACCTATTATTCTCTTCCTGTTCTGGGTATTTGCTTAGTTTGTTTCTGTTTTTATTTTTTAGATTCAGCTGTTGATAGTTGTGTTATCATTCTAATATCTATAATTTTGATCTTTTCTTTCTTAAGTAAGTCCCTTTAACATTTCATATAATAATGGCTTGGTGATGATGAACTCCTTTAGCTTTACCTTGTCTGGGAAGCATTTTATCTGCCCTTCCATTTTAAATAATAGCTTTGATGGGTAGAGTAATTTTGGTTGCAGGTTGTTGCTTTTCCTCACTTTGAATACTTCTTGCCAGTCCCTTCTTGCCTATAAAGTTTCATTTGAAAACTCAGCTGACAGTCTTGTGAGAACTCCTTTGTAGGTAACTTTAACTCTCTGCTTTTCTCTTGCTGCTTTTAAGATTCTCTCTTTGTTTTTAATATTTGACAATTTAATTATGATGTGTCTTGGTGTGGGTCTATTTGGGTACAACTGGTTTGGGACTCTGTGCTTCCTGGGCTTGTAAATCTATTTCTTTCACCAAATTAGGAAAGTTTCCTTTCATTATTTTTTCAAAATATTTTCAATTTCTTGCTCTTCCTCTTCTCCTTCTGGCACCTCTATAATTAGATGCTAGTACATTTAAAGTTGTCCCAGACATTCCTAATCTTCTCATTCCCTCCCCCCAAATTCTTGTTTCTTCTTTCTGTTCAGGTAATGTTCATTTCTTCCTTTTGTTCCAAATCACAGATTTGAATCCTGGCTTCCTTCCCATCACTGTTGGCTCTCTGTATATTTTTCTTTCACTTTGTATAATCTTCACTTCTTCCTTTATTTTACAGCCATACTAGATCATTTTTCTGTGTATCCTGATTACCAGTGTTTTGAACTCTGCATCTGATAGGTTAGCTATCTCCATTTAATTCAGTTCTTTTTCTGGTGTTTTGTTCTGTTCTTTCATTTGAGCCATAATTCATTGCCTCCTTGATTTGGCAGCTTTCCTGTGTTTGTTTCTGTGTATTAGGTAGAGCCTCTGTGTCTTGGTTAAAGTAGTAGGTGTCCCGTAGGGTCCAGCAGCACAGCCTCCCCTATCGCCCAAGATGGGTACTGGAAGCGTGTCCATGTGGACCGAGTACATTCTCTTCTTAAAGCCTTGGTGCTCTTGGCAAATCAATGGGTGGGATTTTCCCAGGCCAGTCAGCTGCAAGGATTGGCTATGACTACTGACCACCAACCTTTGCCCTCTGTGGAGGGTCAGCTGTACAGGGGCAGGGTGGTGGTGCTCCTACAAGGTCTATAGCTGTTCACTGGGTGTGTTGGCCCTGGAGTTTCCCTGGTGGTGCAGGTCAAGGTTAGCCCCCACCTGTTCTGCCCCAGGCACCCTGCCTGAGCTATAAGCAGTCTGAAATGGCTGCTACTTGTGCTGGGTTTAGAGATTCCCAAGTGAAGCCAAGCTGTGAATCTAAGCTGGCTGTTCCTAGTGACAGGCCTAGAGTTCACTGAGGCCAGCTGTTGCTTATTTGATAGGATTGAGGAAGTTATGAAGCCTCAATCAAGACCATCCATTCATATGGAAAAGCAACTTGGGTGGGCCTGTGTCTCTGGGGATCTCCAAGGCTGATCTATCAACACTGGGTCAAACTGTTACCCAAGTTGATACAGGCTCAGGTATGGCACCAGTTTGCCGGTTCTGTGGGGGTAGGATTTATAAAAGACACAATGGCCTGTTTGCCTTGATGCCAGACACTTGAGGTTCTCCACATACACCAGTGGTGCCTTTCAAGCTGCTACCCTGGTGTTGGAGCTCAGAGGGAAGTGAGTCTAAGTCGATGAGTCCGTGCATGGGTTCTTTAAGAGGAACTGCTTGGGGCTCCAGCAGTTTCTTCCACTGCCTCAGTCCCAGCTGGTTTTTGCAGCCAGAAGCTGTGGGACTTATCCTCCTGGCACCGGAACCCTGGGTTGGGGAGCCTGAGGCTCTTCACTCTCAAGATATCCTTCCCGAGTTTTTATCCACCACATGTAAGTGAGAGACCACCATGTTCCCCTTCTGTACCCCTCCTACCCATCTTGATAGATGTGGTTTCTTTAATTCCATAGTTGTCAGACTTTCATTTAACATGACTTCTGATGGTTATTATACATTTTTGTTGTGATTTTGATGTGGTTGTGTGAAGTGGTGAGCCACATCTGCCTATGCCACCACCTTGACCGAATCCTTCAGGAAACATCTTTTATAATTTAAACTGACCTCACTGTTGCTGGGCAAACAGGAAGAACAGAGCAGACCAGAGATGGGTTGGGAAGTCAGATCTACTAGGACATGATGATTAGGCTGGGTCAGCATCAGGGACAAGGAGAATGGGAGGGAGAAGGACTCAGGGATGGTGATCAGGAGCTATGTCAAGTAAGCCATCTGTGGCCAGACTCTGGTTCCATCAGACATGAACAACATTTCTATGATTCAAAACTGAAATATCCAAAGCAATGCTGTTTTGCTTATAAGGGCATCTCAGATACTTATGGCAGCAGCAAAAGAGGTTCAATCCTTCTGGATGGCTTTTGGCATAGTATCTCAAACTGTCACACACTTTCACACATTAATTTCACTTCAAAGAATTTAAAGAAATAAACATAAATGTCCAAAAAGCTTCATGCATATATTCACTTAAGCATTATTCATAATTAAAGAAGAGATTGGCACTTCCTGTAAAAGTTACACAAAGAATCACCATATGACACAGCAATTTCATTCTTTGGTACATACCCCCAAAAATTGAAAGCAGGGACTAAACACACATTTGTATGCCAGTGTTCATCACCACACTATTCATAGTAGCCTGAGGTAGAAACAATCCATGTGTCCATTAATAGACAGATGGGTAAACAAAATAGGGTATATCAACACAATGGAATATTATTGTCATTACAATAATGAAGTTCTGAAACATGCTACCACACACATAATCCTTAACATTAGGTAAGGTGAAATAAGCAGACACAAATGGATAAATATTAAGTGACTCCATTTATATAAAATTATCTAGAATAGGCAAATCATAAAGATAGAAAGTAGATTAGAAGTAATCAGGGGTTAAGAGGAGGAGAATGGGAAGTTACTGCTTAATGGGTAGTTTCTGTTTGGGGTAATAGTTATATAACACTGTGAATTACTAATGTATGAAATTGCACACTTAAAAATGGCTAAAATGAAAAAGTGATAAAAAAATAAAAATAAATTGATATCATGTGGAAAAAAATGGCTAAAATGGCCCTGACCAGTGCAGTTCAGTCAGCTGGGTGTCGTCCCACAAAGCAAAAGATCACTGATTTGATTCCCAGTCAGGGCACATGTCTAGGTTGCAGGTTCAGTCCCCAGTCTGGGCATCTGTGAGAGGCAACCAATTGTTTCTCTCTTACATCAATATTTCTCTCCCCCTCTCTTATTCCCTTCTCCTTTACTGTGAATAAAAAGCAAATTTTGTGTTACATATATTTTACCACAAAAGTTTAAAAAAACAAGCAAAAAATGGAAACAACCGTAACTGATCAACGTAAGAATGTTTAAATAAACTATGGTACACACTCAAGGAATAAATAGGCAGCCAGTCAACTAATGCTTGAGATATACAGGGTACAAAATTGGAGGTAAAAAAGAGCCCATATCTACACAAAGGAAAAAGATCAGGAGGAAATAAATCAATATGTTTACGATGAAGGTGTTCTAGCTGTATGGTTATAGATGATCTTTCCTTTTGCCTATATTTCTGTACTCAAATTTTCCTTAATGAATATATATTACTTTTAAAGATTTTTTATAACCATGGTTAATTCCAATGGATAAATAAACTCCAGGCTCCCAAAGAAGCTCTAAATTTTGCATACTTTAGCTGCATATCATTTCTTTCTCACCCCAAGGAGAAAAGAATTGAAATTTATTTATTAAAAATTTTTAAGGCCCTGGCTGGTGGCACAGTGGCTAAGGCGCTGGCTGTGAACCCAAAGGTTGCTGGTTCGATTCCCAGCCTGGGCACGTAACCAGGTTGCAAGCTAGGTCTCCAGCCAGGTCCATAGCCGGAGGCAGGTGAAAGGCAACCATAAATTGATGTTTCTCTCCCTCTGTGCCTCTCTCCCTTTCCCTCTCTCTGGAAATAATAAATTAAAAATCTTGGGGGAAAAAATTTTTTTTAAAAGAGCCCTGGCTGGTGGCATAATGGCCCAGCCTATAAACCCAAAGGTCACTGGTTCAGTTCCCCAGCCAGGGCACACATAAGCAGATTGCAAGCCAGGTCTCCAGCAGGTCCATGGCTAGAGGCAGGTGAAAGGCAACCAACCATACATTGATATCTCTCTCCCTCCCCCCCTCTGAAAATAATTTTTAAAAAAATGTTTTTTTAAAGACCTATAGTTTTTTTCTTTTGTTTTAAAAATTGTGATAAAACATAAAATTTACCATTTTAACTATTTTTAAATATAAAAGATCTGTCCTGAAAGTATCAGCCATGCAAACTATACTATACTGACACTGGCTTGATTCTTTTGGGACACGCCTTGTAGACTTCACATGGTCTGTTTTAAGTATATTCACATTGTTGAACAACTAAAGCCCATCTTACAAAAGTGTATAGTGGAATTTTAAAAAGACGTCTATATGCATTTATTATTACAATTTTATCTGTAGATTATTTGCACTTAGCCTTCATGTGTTTTGTTAACTGAGTTTGCTCTGATTTTTCTTTTGATTCTAAGAAACTGTCTTCTGAAAAAGCCAAAGCCCTGAGCTGGATGAGGAACAGCAGTGAAGGAGGGGCAGGCACATGTTGTTGGGGAAGGCAGCAAGGAAGGATGACAGTAGGATAATCAGAGCAGACATAGCTGTGCCTGCCAGAACCTCAGCTGAAGCTGGGGGTTTCCCTCATTCCAAGCTGCCCTTCTGAGGAATGGCCTTCTTCAGTCATCAGAGCAGCTACCTGATCACAAAAGTCCTCAAAGGCAGAAGGCAGAGCTCCCACATTGCTCCAAGAATCCATTGATATAGAGCTTCCTCTGGCAAAACCATGTGAAGTGGCTCAGGATAAGATCTCTTACTATTACAGAATACTAAAGCAGCCCTGCTACTGGGGAAACCAAAGCCCAGTGAAGGAAAGAAACAAAGTGGGACTAGAACCTAGACTCCCTGGCTCCCACCCAAGTTCTTCCCAAGTGGTTCCATCAATATTGCTGAAGCTGCAAGAAAGAGCAGCTACGTAGCTCCCTGAGGGGCAGTTATTCAAAAAGGTTCTGATTTATCAAGAGTGCAGAAGACAGTAGAAAAGGATAAGCTAGAGTCAGAGGACAGAGTCAAGACCCGTGGTAGTCTACTAACTATACAATTACCAAGAGCTGAAATATTAGAATGTTAGTATTGGTGGTGGCAGTGGGGGGAACCTCTGAGAAACACCTATCCAGAGCTCAATAGCCTTATGGCTCTGAAATGTGTTCTGGCTTAGAATTTCTAGGCATAGCATTGAACAAAGAAATCCCCAATAGGTCTGGGTCCAGCTCTGGCACTGGGTCCCTGTACAATTGGGTAGCATAGGAACAGGGTCACTCCCTCTGGCCCACAGCACTGGCAGTAAAAGAGGTAGGAATGCGCTAATGCAGGAGATGCATTAGAGCTCTGAGAAAGAGCTTTACCTCAAGGAATCATCCCCAAGTTTTGTCCTCCAGGACACTGGGGCAAAGGAGGAAGGCTCAAAGGGAACTACAATAGAAGGGAAACCCAGGAACATGTCTGTTAGGCCCCTAGTTTCTGGAGTTCTCACAAGGCTAATGTGGCAGCAGCCAGGCAGAAGCAAATCCTACAAAGTCATCAAGTAATCCCGTCAAGTCTGGAAAATCCCAGCAATCCCATGGCTCACAGAAACCAGACAGGAGACAGTAGCAGTAGGTGCTAAGGTTGAGTTAGGTCAAGTATAGGAGGCAGATTTCATTTAACTTTAAGAGCCCAGTCTCTCAGTGAGAAGGGCTCAAGGTGCCATATGGTTTATCAGAATTAGACAGACCTAGTTTCAATCCTCTGTCACTATCTTGATGACCTTGAGCAATCTACCCAAATATCTATTCCTTCCATCAAAATATATTGGGCACCTACTTAGTATGCATCAGCTACTGGACAAGGTTCTTAGGGTATAATGTGGAAAAACACAGACCTGGCCTTTGTCCTTATGAAACCTATAGCTAGGGAAGACTGACATGCATATAAAGAACTAATTATTTAAAAGGCTAAAATAATTACGAAAAAGGCATTAAAAAGGCTATGAAAGAACATTGCAAGGAAAAAGTTCCTAACTAAGCCTAGGTCACTTAGGCTGAGAGGTAAAGGATGGGTGGCGGTTAACTAGATGAAGACAGGCAGAAGTGAAAAGAGGCACCAAGGTAGGCCCCTGTAGCTTGATGCACTTGAGAGACTGAAAGGGACCTAATGTGGTTAAAGAGTTGTGAAAAAGGAAAGCAGTAAGGCTTTATCAGCCATATGAAGAATCCTGAACTTGAAATGGAAATCATGCAAGGGCTTTATTCAAGTAAGGAGTAACATAATCAGAATCAAATTTTTAAAAATACCACCCTGTCTTCCGTGTGAAAAATGAATTGGAGATGAAGCTAAAGAGGATTCAGAGACCAGCTAAGAGACAATTATAATCCCTTAAGAGCAACAGATGGAGGCTTGCACTAAGGGGATGGCTTGGGCTAATCTGATGGCAGTAAAAAGTGAGAGAAGTGGACAGACTGGTGATGCCAAATAAGACAGCTGAATAGAAAGGTCAGGAAAGACTTTTGGATTAGAAATGTGGAAGCCATGGAAAAAGAAAAGGGAAATACCCTGGTGAAGAGTAGAGAATGACTTAGGTTTGAGCTCAGAGAGACAATAACATTTAAGAGAAGAAAAAGTTGGCAGAGGAGACAAAATAATTAGCAACGGTAAAAGAAAAGCAGGATGGGGCAATGTTGCAAACTCTGCAAAATGCTTTACATTAAGCTTATTTGTTCCTTACAACAATTCTATAAGCCTGATAATTTTATTACAGCTAAGAAAGTAAGATCAGAGAGATAAAGTTACCTGGTCAAGGATACACAGCCAATTAAAAGTGGATGAGAATCTGAAACCAGGTCTGTTCTCTAATCCCCTAGCTCTTTTCACTACTGTAAACCACATGAATGTGCAGCTAGTCCTCTCCTGATATCTAGAGCCAACTGATAATCCAAGAGGTAACTGAGGCATAGGACTTACTCAGGATAAGATAGAAAGTGTGAGGTAGGCAAAGTGTAGTATGAATAGTACGTTACTGCCCAGCCTGGAAGAAGCCCAAGAAATAGGCTTATTTCACAATCCTCCACCCTCCACCCCACCCCAAAATGCATTTTGGGTGTGAATGGAAACTATACTGACTGGCTATCACAAGCTTATGACCTCAGTGACCATTTGAAAAAATGCCAAACATCCCAGGTTCCCTAGGTTCATCATAAGAAGAGAGTTACTTTAGTTCATTTTACAAATTTCTCCTAATGACAAACCAAACAGCTGTTCTACACTAAACGGTAGTGTAGAACAGTGAAAAGTAATTGAGAATGCTTGTTAATATATTTATAAAACCTCCTGATTTCAATTCTAAGAACCCTGACATTAGTAAGTCACAGATCTTTTTAGGTCAAACCACTCTCAAAGGGGAACCAAGTGATGAATAAGACCTAGTTCCTGACCTGGTAAGCAGAACAGCTTTAACATCAACTATGACTCTCTGGGATAGATGTGACCACAGTTGACTATGAAAAATGACCAGGACTGAAACTATGTTATATACATATGAGTATTATTCAGACTTAAAAAGGAAGAAAATTCTGACACATGCTACAACATGGTTATGCCCCACCCTCCCCATTCACCTGATCGTGGGCCAAGTGACATTTTTTCCCCTAGAATGGAAAAAAGTCCTCAAAGGGAAACATTTTGCTGATGTGGAAGAGATGAAATGAAAAACAGTAGAAGCATTAAAAGGCGTAAAAATCAACAAGTTTAAAAACTATTTTAAGCAGTGAAAAAACATCTCAATATGTGCTTTGTATCAAATGAAGAGTACTTCAAAATGTGACTGAAATTTAAGCATGCAAGAATAAATACACATTTTTTAAATAAATACTGTTTTGGGGGGAGTCCTCCCTTTTATTTGCTATGGGAATCATTGAATGAACTCCTGGTGCCTCATCCAGTAATATCACAAGCCATTCCAGTCTTTCTATGACCCACTCCCTGCCCTGAGAATGGGAACCTGGAGAAAGAGCAAATTGTGTACAATCAGGTCAGACAAGGTCACATTCTGTTGGGACAGGAGTTGAGACAGTGGCTCCTCTGAAAGGGATAGCCATTCTCAATGTCAATTACATAGGAAAGAGAGGTAGGTCCTCATATAAGACACAAGGATTCAGAAAGTAGGCCTGAGGAATTAAGGAGGGATGCCATATTTTTGTCTAGGTCTAGACATTTGGAAAACAGATGTCTAGATGTGGTGGGTGCCAAAATGGCATTAGCTACATAGATGTAGGCTGAGAGTTGGATAAGGCAAGGTTTGGAAGCCCTGCAAAGCAGGCAGCCTGTAAATCAGATTAACCTTAGTCAAATGTCTATGGTTTTTCTACTATCATCCTCAACCTTTTAATAAAGTCCAATGTGAATGTGGCTGACTGTTTGATCCTTCTATTCTTGTGCTACAAGGTACAGGAAAGTATAAGGGTTTATTCTTAGGCCAGGATATTAAAGAATGAACATGGAGTGGTGGGGTAGTAAGATCCCATAAAAAGAAGCATATAAGGGGCTAAGAGGTGTTTTGTTTGTTTTTTTTTTTCCTTTTCTTTTCATCATTGTATGGTTGCCTTTCACCTGCCTCCAGCCATGGACCTGGCTGGAGACCTGGCTTGCAACCTGGTTATGTGCCCTGGCTGGGGAATCAAACCAGCAATCTTCAGGTTAGCAGACCGACACCTTCTCCACTGTGCTATCAGCCAGGGCAAGAGGTGGTTTTTGAGGCACTTCCACTCTAACAAGAAATTCCTTCGTCAGGTCTTTTGGTAAAGATGGAATTTATCATAGTTAGGGATTATCATTTATAATCATTGGAGCACCCAATAATTCTTCTCAATACAGAAAGAGGCCCAGCTCAAATCCTAAAGAAGAAGCTAACTTGTGGACCAATTCTGAGCTCCATCGCCTTTCAATAGAAGAGGAATTCTGTAGCTTGAGGAATTCTGTAGCTTGGTTATTAATGACCCATCTGAGGGAATTAAGGCTATGCTTAAATTGGCAGCTGATGATAACCTAGAGATAAAGTTGGCAACAACCTGGGAAAATCAGAAAACTGGTCCTATAAAAACACAATGAGAATAAAAAGAGAGTAAAGGAAAGGAAACTGGCAAGAGTCACTTTGAAAAGCTGGCTATGCCACAGAAGCAGTCTTAAAGAACAGCTGCTGCTGAAAGTGAAGTTAATCATTAGATTATCTAGGGTCTCAAAATCTCTTCTGGGAAGTGAACTGGTTAAAGGAAGACCTGAAGCCTACACAAATATGTAAGAGACAACAAAACGCAGCTAAAAAATAAGACGATTATTCAAAAAAGAACCTATAAGCTGTCTATAAAGTGGCCCAATGTACTTTGTTCTCAATTTGATCCATTATAGGAAAGGTAAACAGTTCCATAATACTGAGAAACAAAGTCCTAGATCTGAAACTATACTTGATGAAAGTGATAACTGAGGATTACTTAAACTTAAATTGTCCTAAGCCTACTGGCCTGTGGCACAAATGAGATCACAGTAGCATGACATTATTAGTGTACTGAGCAAATAGTCTCCCATCCGCAAAACTTCCTCAAACCCTTCAAGGGTTCCTGAGGCGCTTCACGTAGAGTCAGTGCCAATACTTTCCTGTTCTTATCACTTGTTCTCTATTGATACTTGCTGCCTAAAAGCAGACTGGTATCTGCATGCTCAAGAGAACCTACTGCCCTGATATTCTCCTATGGTTTTACTTCAAGCTGTCAACCCATGATGTGGCCAAGAACTTCTGAATGCCCTTTAGTCCGCTTTCGTCAGACAGAGCCATGTATATTTCAGCAGAGAAATGGAGAAATGTCTGTTAAACATTGAAATATTCTTTCTTTGGGTGGGGTCCAATGGGATGACACTGAGATGGGGAATACTTTTGTGTTATTTACATAACTAAGAGAATGTAAACAACAAAACAAAGACATATTTCCATTATGCAAAAAGAAATAAGGATATTAACTTGGATTTCTCAGACTATTACTTCACCCACATTAAGCCTGAAAAATTTCTCCATAGTCTCTACCACAGTCCTCTCATAGCACCTCCCATCTCACTGAAAAATACACCATTCAAGGATTTGTTTGAGTTAGAAATCTCAGCTTTGATACCTGTCTTTCCTCCCTCTGTATTGTTCAGGCTCCAGAACCAATCTAAATTCAAGTCCTGTCAAACTTACCTCCAAAATACTTCTCAAATAGTGCTCTTCTCTCCTTTTCCACCATCTCTACCCTAATCCAAACTTCTTTCATCTTTCCCAGACTAGTGCAGTTGTCCCTTAACTAGTCTTAAGTGGTCCACTCTAATCTGTGTATCCCTCTCCAATCTGTTTTCTACCCAGCAGCCAGTACGATCTTTTCAAAATGCAACTCTGATGTCATTTCCCTGTCTTTTTAGTATAAAAATCACAATCTTTCATTCATTCTATAAGGCTTTTTGTAGGCTAGCTTCTGTCTCCAGATATTTCACTACTCTCAGTCCTACACCATGTTAGTCCTAGTTTCTCAAAATGTCCACCCTTTCTTCCCATAGGACTCTTACAAATGCTATTCTCTCTACCTATTTTCACTTCACTTTCCACTTCATCTGATTAACTCCTAGTCATTGTTCGTCAGTTTAGTCACTTCTTCAAAGAAAATATTTTTGAGACCTGAGACTAAGTCAAATGCCATTATCATATTTGTTCACTGCATCATGAACTTTTCCTTCATTATATTTACTGAAATTATAATTTTATATTTATTTTTGTGTTCATTACCTTAATACCCATCTCTGTCACTAGAGAGTAGTAAACTCCATTTAGGTAAAGAACTCATTTACTTCTGTACACCTTTGTATACTGCAGGACAATGTTGAGGCACTTAGGCATTATATAAATACTTGTTGAATGAATGGTAACTTCCTGCATGGTCAAGTTGCTCTTTCCTATAATGGTCTTTTTTTTTTTTTTTCTATAATGGTCTTAAAGTTAAAAATTCCAGCTTATATCTGAGATCTGACTTTCCCAATTTTAGGGAAGAAATCTCCATTACATACCACACACATCTTAAAGGATTTTATATAATTTATCTCTTCCATCACAGAAGTGATGTTATCTTGAACACTTTGGAGGTAGCAGGAAGCAGTATTGAAATTGCAGGTAAACTCACCCCTATGGTAGACGCCATGTAGTCTGCACACATTTCTGCAAAGTCCCGCTCAAGGACACCATAGTAGAGGCCATAGAAGAGGAGAGAAATGCCAAAGTCCATGGCATCTTCTGGTTTGATTCTGTAAAGGAAGTAACACGGCCTGTTAAGGCCTGTCCTGGAACACAACTACTTTGTGTTACTACTCTGGGACAAAGAAGGCAGTGCCTGAGGTCGGAAGGTACTAGAACAAGTGTAGACCAACTAAGACCAAATCTGGCCTGCTGCCTATTTTTATGTTGTCTGTGGGCACCACTTGAACAGACTGCACAAACCAAGGCAGAGTATCACCTCTTTCCTCCCTTGCCCTCTGTGCTCCCAGTGCCTGTCTCCTCCAACTAGCAACCATGCACTGCAGCCGCTTAGGGCCTGCTCTGGTTGGCACCTATATATTGGGGACTCCCCTGGTGTCACTGGAGTTAAAAAAAAAAACAAAAACCCAGTGGTCACATACCCCTTGTCAGACCCCTGCTTCTGAGAATGTGTCATCAGATGGCAAGTGGGCACAAAGTATGCCCATCACCTGAGACAAACAGGTAAACAGGATGGGGCAAGGAAGGACTTTTTTATCTTGTTATATAACTACCTATATTCTACCTTAGATTTTGTCTTTTATCCTACAAAGCCTAAAATACTTATCATTTAACCCTTTACAAAAAGTTTGCCAACCACAGCTTTTAGAAAAAAAGATTAGTCAGTATACACCTGTTATCATAAAGTTTTAAACTGCATCTATACATATTCTGTATAATGTCATCAAGTTACATTTTGATCCACACCTGTTACTAAGACGGAAAACTTTTTTAAAAACTGAATTTATTGGGGTATAAAATTATATAGATTTCTGGCATAAGGACACAGTTCTTGCCTACAGTATCAGGAGGTTTGTCTTAGTAAGTCCAAGGATCAATAATTTGCAACCTTGAGTCTGTAAATGTTTATAATAGAAAAGTACTTTCCTGGACTAGGAACTAACTGTATATGTTCACTTAAAGCTATAAAATGATATTTACCTTAGAAAACGGAATTTATTAATTTTCTAATATTTAACCTCATAACTAGAAATCATAATCTTACATCAACTAACTTGATCAATATCATAATGTAGGATCTTAATTTTAAAAAATTTTAAACCATACAGATTAAGAATATGTCTAAAAATATCTTGGTTTTCTTTGATGAGATATATTAAGACTCTACACTGATAAGTCCCTACAAACCTCTATGGGGCCTGTTCATTCTTCCAGCCTGCTCTACCCCTAGAAAAAAAGAATTCCATGACTATCCTCTCACTACATTAAGTAGGATTTACTCCCTTCAGTTTCAAAGAAATTCCTGCCTACAGTATACTAGGTTTGGGGAAGAGGCCAGCAATCATGAACTTAAATTTGAATCCTAAATCTCTTTGGCTTTAGTTTACTGTCTTAGGCTTAGGATTTCTCATGATCCATGGCCCTCATCACCACAGCCAAGACACCACAATTCCACCCTCTTCTGCCCTATTCACCATACTCAACAGTCCCAAAGCCCAGAATTTCTTGGCTACCGCCCCACTTAAAGGTGGGGGTATGCCTGATACACATCTTGTGGAAAGCTTATGACAATATAAAGCAATAGCCAGACTCCTACTAGTAGTGATGTAACACTGGGCAGGAACAGAGCAATGTTATCTGTGATAACCCTACACAGAAAAACAAGCTAAGTGTCCAGCAATGAAACAGGGCCTAAATGCTCACAGATTAACTTTCTAGAACCATTTCCTTAGAAATCTGACAAAGGTGAAATGTCAGTTGTGTTACAAAGCAACAATACTTACATGTTAAACATGACCTGTGATTAGTACATTGCATCTGGACTGGATGTGTTTCTTGGGCAAGGGGTACACCTGGGCCAGGTGGCTCCCAAACCCATTTGTATGATATCAATCCCCTCACATCTCAGCCCTGGGACTACTATGAGGGCTGCTGTTTCCGGTCTTGTATCCTTCTAGGTGAGTCTGTTGCCTGTTGTGGCCAACTGTATTCCATAAATTCAAATGTCTAGTCCAGGGTTGGCAAACTTTTTCTATAAAGGGCCAGGCTGTAAATATCTTAGGTGTGTGGCCCATATAGTCTCTGCACAATTATTAAATTCTGTTGTTTTAATGCAAAACCAGCTATGGACAATGTGTAAACAAATGAGTGTAACTATGTTCTAGTAAAATAATTTTTTATTTTCTAACAACAAGATATATGCCAATTTGTCCCACAGGACATAATTTGCAACTTCCTAGTCTCCTTGAACATAAAAGACCACTCAGATAGTGTGGATATTAGAATAAAGAAATGGACAAGGAAAATGGATGATGGAGTTATGGGTGACTAGCTATAATCATTATTATCATTACCTTTGTTCTTACAATTTTCCACTAAAATATAAATTATTGGAAAATATAACCAACAATGTGAAACACTAACTTTGTATTATCCAGACATTTCTTTCTCTTTGTTAGTACAATTGTAGGAGTGTGGACCTTTCTATCCCCCATGGCTCAAGTCTCCTATCCTGGGTACCATGTTCTCCCTGTTAATGACAGGACCTGCCTTAGGGAGTCCTTCCCTCCCCCAACACCAGCAAAAAGAAAAACAAAGGGTACTCACTTGAATAGTAAGTTAAGACCAAAAAGGGTAAACATGACAGCCATGTAGCCAACGATGCCAGTGGCATAGCTAATCTTATAGATCAGCAAGAACCACTTATAAACCAACCTGGAGAAAGGAGAGAAAATTAATACAGCTGACACAAACTCTAGACTAGAGACCTCTGGACCACCAGAATCCCTATTCTCACATCAATGGAAACCCCAGGCTCTTTGCTTAGGACTTACTGAGAAACTGGGTACTATACAAAGCTGGTCATTCCCTCCCTTAACTGCAATAACCCCTCCATATATTTGGGGAGCCGGTACTTTGTATCTTCCTGGTCTCAGCCCAAGAGAAGAAAAGAGAGCCTTATAAGGCTTCAGCCTCAAATAAAGAGCACAGTAGACCTTAGACATCTCAAATTCGGGTTAGTTGGATAAGGAAGTAAAAACTAGTAACTTTAGCTATGCTCAGAAGAAAATGGGGGAAAGGCTAGTCTAGTGAAGAAAGAGAATTCAAGGGAAGATAAAAGAGATGCAGAATTAGCTATAGACTTTTATACCAGGGTGTGGTTAATCTGAACACAGCTTTGCTCCTATCCCCCAGGCCAATAAGGAAACCAACGATTCCTACTGACTTTGTTTCTGAATCCCCCCACCCCCCACCCACAGTAAAAGGGATAAGGAGGTGGGCACTCAAAGAATATCCCTGAATTGGATGTACGTGTGCGATGGTGGTGGTGGGATGGAGTGGGGTTATACAGTGTTCCCAAAGGAGGACCAGTGTTCCCTAGGAACCAATGAAAAACAGTGTGGAATCTGGCTGGTTAACTCCAGCTAGATTCAGACAGGAAAGTTGGTAACAGAATGTACCAGAGTTTTTTAAATGCTATAGAGATAGGTCTTTAACATCAAAAGTCATTATTCTACCTGTGACAAGTGCATATGAGAAATTTAGTGATTTGCTCACATAACCAATACAAGTCTATCTAGCTTCTGAGAGCCAACTGTGTTACTGCCAACCATGCTGTGCCCCAGAGAGAAAACTCAACGCCCCTGCCTGAGTTAAGCAAGAGTGATAAAATTCTTGGGGAAAAAAAAAAATTCTTGGGCAAAGGAAAGCCCCCAAACACCTTACAGTGCACATCCTCAATAACCACACCTAGTTCCACTACTCAGAGTTTATACTGATCAGATGGAAGTAAGACACAGTGCAAATGATGCAGAATTTTAGGTGGAATCTGGACTAAATGATGTTTATTTGCTGGGTAACCTGAGGTAAGTCAAATCACCTCTGAGACAATTTTACTTATCTGTAAAATGGGAAACTGTGTTACCTTTCTAACTGGTTTATACAGAACCCATTTCCTGTTGTATGTAATACATGGTTCAATAAATGCTATGTGAATATATGCGGATATTTATGAAAGTGCTTTGAAATTGCAAAGCACTATCAAACATTATTATCAAAAACCTTCCATGTTATGTGCTATTTGCAGTCATTTTAGCTAGAAGTTGATACTGTTTGTGACTTGGTGATTCTTCATATGCTTTATTATACTTTTTCTTTATATTACCATATATGAGGTAGCAATTGTTACACTTTTAGGGATAAAGAATTCCATGCTCAGAAAGGTGAAGTCACATAGGTCATATAATCAACAAGTGGTAGGGCTAGGGTTTCTAATCTGCATGTATCTAGCTACCAAGCCTGCATCATCTATAAAATGGCCCTTAGCATAAAGTAAACTACTGCAGCCAGAGAGGGACTTCTTGATCACCAACTTCACCTTGAAGATAAATTTTACCATGTACAGATGGCCAAAGAAATATCTGCAATATAGTGGAACATACAAAGCACAGGAAAAAGATCAACTTGCAACATGGAAGACTTTGGATTAGGTAGTCATAACTTGGAAGCTGGCCACTTCCTCTGTTAGGCTCTCTTGTACCTTTTTTTACCAACTGCACTAAACAGCTGCTTTCTTGTCCCTCTCCTTAATTAAACCAAGCACTCCCTGAAGGCAGGAACCATGTCTTACCCAGCTCTGTATCCTCAACATTCAACTCAGGGCCTAATACATTGCAGGTGCTTGGCGAATGAATGAATGAATGAATGAGAAAAATATCTTCTTCCCCCTTAGGTACAGATTTTAAATGACCTTACAAGTTGGTTGGGAGGATCAAATAAGAAATGCATTTGGGTAAAGCACAAAGAATTATTGCAAATTTGCTGAGATTCACTTGTGCTAGGCCCTGTGGTAGAGCCTGGCTATACAGTGACAGATAAAATAGATGTGGTTCCTAATCTTAGTTACAGTTCAGTGGATAAACTCTCAAAATAACATTTAGTTATAAATGATAATAAGCTCTATGAAAATACCCTGTAGGGTACTATAAAAGAATATAACAGAAAGTCTAACTTAGATTATCAGAAAAGGGTTCACAGAAGAAAGTAACATTTTAAATGATACCACACTGATCACCAGGATTTGTTTACTATGCTTGCCTTTTTAAAAAAATGTTTATTGATTTTAGAGACAGAGGAAGAGAAAGGAAGAAAGAGAGACAGAGACCGAAATAGTAGCTGGCTGTCTATGTACCAGAAATTGTATTTGCAACTTAAGTATGTATCCTGACTGGAAATCACACCTCCAACTTTTTGGTGTACAGGATAACACTCCAACCAACTGGGTCACACCTGACGGGACTGTTTACTTTTTTTTTATTATTATTAATTTTATTGTTGTTGTATTACATCCATCCCCTTTTTGCTCCCCTCTGTCTCCCTCCCCACCCACCCATTCCCCCCAAAGTCAATTCCACCTGTTGTCCATGTCCATGGTTCCTTTATACTACGTTCTTGTCTAAGCTGCTCCCCTTCTTTGCCTCTGCTTCCTCCCTCCCCCCAACCCCGTTCCCCCTGACCACTGAAGGCCTATTCCTTGTATTCATATACTTGGCTCTGTTTTCCTTGTTGTTAGTTTTGCTCATTATTGTCCCATAATGGGTGAGATCATATGATATTTGTCCTTCACTGACTGGCTTATTTCACTAAGCATAATACTCTCCAGTTCCATCCATGTTGTTGCAAAGGGCACAAGTTCCTTCTTTTTTTCTGCTATATAGAATTCCATTGTGTAAAT
Source organism: Noctilio leporinus (assembly GCA_004026585.1). Lineage (NCBI taxonomy): Eukaryota > Metazoa > Chordata > Mammalia > Chiroptera > Noctilionidae > Noctilio > Noctilio leporinus. The sequence goes on from PVIW01008599.1 coordinate 53,394, forward strand.
GTACCAAAGTTTTTTGATCCAATCATCCACTGATGGGCACTTAGGCTGTTTCCAGCACTTGGCTATTGTAAATAGTGCCACTATGAACATAGGTGTGCATAGGTTGGGACTGTTTACTTTTAATGTAAACAAACCTTGAGATAAACCTTAAGGTAAGCTACAGGGAATTTTTTGTTGTTGTTGTTAATCTGTGAATGGGAGGGTAGTCTTCCAATTAGCTTATTTTGGTGGGGCCCAGTAACAAGTAAATGGGGCAAATAAAAATTGCAATTTTTTTCAACTAAACCCAATTTCCTTCTATGCATCCCAACCCTTCCGCTTCAGAAAACCTAGTTCTTCCCACTACCTAGTTCTTCCCACTAAATTCTCACCTTGGGGTTGTCTGTACTAATGGTTTTCGGGTGGCTCGGAAGGTGACAAAGGCTGTGACAGCAGAGAAGAAGATCCAGATCACTAGGAACCTCCACCAGTGCAGCTTCACTGTGAAATAGAGGGGAACAACCCACATCTGAAAGAGGGTCACCATCTGAAACACAAACACAAGCACTTCAGCTCCAGCCAGCTCCTTCTGCAGCTCTACCTGTAAGTCCAGAGTAAATCTTATGTGCTCCATTTCAGCCTGATCCTTTCCTACATATCCAACTGTGGACAAAGGCACCTCCTAGGGATCTAAGTTAGAAACCTGGGACCATGCTTGACATGCTTCCCTTCTATTCCTTACCCAACTGTTTACTGTACACATTCTCTCCTTTTCCTACTTGAGTCCTTGCTGTCCCTTGCCTGGCTGATTGCAATGATTTCCTTGTTAAGCCTCCCTGTATTCAGTGTCTCTCCCTCCAATCTATCTTCCCAGGAAAACTGGAGTGACATCTCTAACATACAGTCTTGAACATGTCATTCCTCTTTTTAAAACCCTCTATTGGTTCCCACATATAGAATAAGATCCAACTCCTTAGACAGTCAGTCAAATCCCCAACAATACAGCCCCAGACTACTATTCCATGGGCCACCTTCTATCACTTGGACTGTTCTTTAGTCAGGCTATTCCCTCAGGCTGAAACATCCTTCCCACCTGCTTTTCTATCTCATAACATCATATTCAAGACAATGAAGACTTCAGTCTCTTTGCCAGACAAAATGCATCTTGACTTTTTAGTGCTCCAATAGCATTTTCTTTTCTACCATCACTATGGTGTTTATCTAGAGTATGAGACTGGATTCATATTAATTTTCTGCCTGGAATGCAAGCTCCCTGAGTCACTTGGCCCTATTCATCTGTGTCCTGTGCTAGAAAATGCTAGCACATGATAGAACATCAATAAATTTAGATAAATAAGCAGAAAGCAAGACCGCTTTGGAAAAGAACCCAAAGAGGGAGGAACATTTGTTTCAGAGCGTCTATTCCACTTTTCCCTGCTTCAGATCTTTACCTTGGACTTGTTAGCAGAATAGTTCCAAATATAGTATAAAACAATTCTTAGTCAAAAGTTTGGACTAATCATTCTTCTGCTCCCCAATATCTCCTAACTCCCTCTCCAGCCACCCAGCTTTTCACTAGATGTCACTTGTGTCAGGTGTGAAAAAAACAAACGGATAATTAGCACTTAATAAACTTTTGAGAAAGTATTTATTTTGGGGGACTTCTAGACCAGTGATTCCCAATCACAAAACAAGTCACATACATAGTTTTAAGTTTTCTAGTAGCTACATTTGACAAAGTAAAAGGAAACAGATGATACTAATTGTAACAATATATTTTACCAAATATATCCAAAATATTACCATTTCACCATGTATTCGATATTAAAATGAAATATTTTACTTTTTCTGTAGGAAGGCTCTGATATCTAATGTGTACATTTAATAGATACAAGTCACATTTCAAGTGTACAGTAGCCGCACCGTCTGGTGGCTACCACCCTGGAAAGTGCAGCTTGGAGCACCTTTTAGCGCTTAGTTGTCTGTACTGGTCTTTTCCAGACTGCTCAGTGGTAAGAAATAGCCTTAGTTTTTTGGTATTATTTTACAGGAGAAGGGAGGGGAAGGGGAAGGGAAGACAAGAGCCTCTCTGCTGTAGAGTTTCTAGTTCTGTATGCCCACTGGTGCTGGCTGCTGCTGGTTGCCAAATAATGTAGTCTCAATACCAATTCTACCTTTAGGAACCCCCAACTGGCTCTGTAAATGAAGCATTCTAAAACGTTCTAGCATTACATTAAAAAGTGTGGGAAAACCCTGATGTAGTAATAAATGGCTAAGAGATAATGAGAGGAGATAAAGAAAAGATATAACAACAACTGCAGAATTTTTAAACTAGGGGAAAAAACCACCAGAATCAAGACATTAAAAAAGGGTAAACAGAGGTGGAGTATGGAAAGAAGGGCTGCAGGGTCTTTAGCTTTCATTACTGTGTTTGCTTAACAAGTTCATGGGGATATTTACACAACAGTGGGCCCAGAGATAGAGAAGAATTAAATCACATGGTCTGGTCACAACTGTTCTCTTTGAGAAAGAAAAGGAATTCCTGGTCTATTTATAGTTTTCCCCAAACCTAGCTATTGCATGGGGATGTTTACAAAACAGTAGACCCAGAGATAGAGAAGAATTAAATCACATGGTCCAGTCACAATTATCCTGTCTGGAAAGAAAATGAATTCCTGATCTACTTTTAGCTTTCCCCAAACCTGGCTATTGCATAAAAACAACCAGCATGCCCTAACAGCCTCTTTCCCACCCACTACCAATCATTAATAGCATGTACTGAGGGGGACTCCAGTCAAGGTAATTTCATCTGCATGAGCTGCAGCTCTGCATATTTTAGGTGCAGTGAGAGGCAGAGGAACTAGGGTCCATTGTAAGTTGAACAAAGACATAAGGATTAAATATGAATATCAATGTGAAAGGAAATTAAAAATCTTGCTGTGTTTTGTAACTTTCAGACTTGAAACTTTAAGAGTGTAAAGCTATTCAATTCACATTGAGAAAGGGAGAAGGACAGGGATGGGAAGGGCAAGGACTGATTAATTTAGGGACAAGATTAGGCTCTTTGAAACCAGATGGCCCAGTAGACCTGGATTCTAAGTTGTGTTCTGTCCTCAACTCATTGGGTTGCCCCAAGGAGTCCTTCCTCCTTGAAGGAGAGTTTGATTTGATTTTTTGAACCACTTCAAGTTTTAACATGCTACAGTTCTATTAAGCAGCCTTGTATCCTGGACTTCCTGGGAAAAAGAAACCAAGGGTCCTTATGACTTTCACTAAATTTAGTTTTAAGTCCTAGTTCTAGGAATCATATCCCTCTCTAAGCATATACCCCTTAGAGAGGCCTAGCCTTTTCCTCTATAAGCAGCAATCCTTGGGCATCAGAAGATAGCAGCCAGAACCTGACTAATGGTTACACCACTGACCTCAAAATAACATTCTGACCTACATTATGTTTCAGTTCCTAAGCCACAAGGCGGAACAACCTCCTGGCAATTTTCCCATGAGACCAAACAGAGGGGGATGCAGGAAAAGATTTCAGAACAATCCTCAAGATCTGAAAAAATGATTTATTAACCTTGTCTCACCTCAACCAATCAGCTCTCAGCATAACTGCAAACCTCTAACCCTGGTTTCTGGTGATTGTGCCCTGTAATAATCTATAGCCTACATGCCCATTGGGGAGTTCAGGCTTTTGAGCATTGGCCTTCCGTTCTCCTGAGTGGCACTATACATAATAAAATACTCAGTATTTCTCCACTGCAATTCTTGGTGTTTAGCTCTGCTAGCACCTATGGAAAACTCATTCTGTTCTGTATTAAAAATGCTTCATTCATTTATCCATCAAGTATTTACTTTGTATTTAATAGGAAGAGAAATTAATAAATGACCTCTAGTCCCTCTCCTCAAGGAGCTAACAGTCTAGCAGCAAGAGAAAAATATAAATCAAACCCCATTTTAATGATTCTATTAACCTTTAGACCCTTTTAAGTCTAAATAGAAATCATTAAAGTCGAATGATTCAATATAGTGAAATGACCAGAGATTTTAGAATTATTAAGATCTAGATGTGAATCCCAATATAGCTATTGTGTTATCTTAAGCAAGTCACTTAACCCTGATAAGCCTCAGTTTTCTGAACTGTAAAGTGGGTTTAACATACCTATTTTCATAAGGTTGTATGGGTTAGGTAAGTTAATGCATGAAAAGCTCTTTGAATAGTTCCTAACAAGCTTCAATTTCAGTGATAGAATAAATATAATGTGAGTATTCAATTTATCAGCTCTTATATTTAAATAAAAGTAATGTATATATTGCTCTGCGACCACTTATTGATTCTTTAAAAGTATGCCAGCCTGCAAACCCAAAGGTCGCTGGTTTGATTTCCCAGCCAGGGCACATACTAGGTTGCAAGCCAGGTCTCCAGCCAGGTCCATAGCTAGAGGCAGGTGAAAGGCAACCATACACTGATGTCTTTCTCCCTCTTTTCCTTCCCCTCTCTCTAAAAATAATAAATAAAATCTTAAAAAAAACAACAACATAAAACAGGAACAGTACATAATTCATAGTAAGTGTTCAGTAAATGAGAGCTCTTATTTTGGCTTTACATGATCAAAATTGCATAAAGTCATATATATAAGAGAGCAAAGACTGCAACAAGACAACCAAAATAATCAACATATTAAGGGGGGGGGCGGCATTAGAGAATTCTGTTATAATGTTTCATTTGTCCTTTAAGGAAAAAATAAATGACCCAAAAACATAAACCAAGGATTTGAGCCACTTTCCTGTATTAAGGAACTCTCCATTAGAAAGCCTTGAAAGCTAGATTCTGTTCAGTCAGCGTCTAGAAAGCAACTGCAAGAGGCAGGGCAGAGGGGTTGAGTGAACATTATAATCTACCATGTGAAAATGGTGAGTTACAACTTTGCCTGGTTAACTTCTTTCTTTCTACTGTAGCATTCATTGGCATTCTATGTAGCAAATAAGGTGAAGCTTCTTCATTAAGGAAGGCATTTTTAATCACCAGCAAGCTTGACAATAAATGGCATAAAGGCCAAGATTCTCAAAACAATGGCAATGACTCTTGTGCCATCTGGTGGCAGCACTTCACACAGACACATTTGGCTCCATTGCTAATTAATGTGCTAAATAGTTATTGCCTCTAAAAAACCTGCCTTTCTGTCCCTTCTGCTTCTGGGTCTAACTCTGGGTCAGACATACACAAAGTAAAATTATTTCCTGCTTCTTTTGACTACTTTACAATACCTAAAATTACATATCCGACCCCTCCTCTAAGCCTTCCATTCTTCAGGAAAAAGAGTCAGTCAAGCAGTCATTTAAAAAACACTGAGCATGTTATTCTATGCTATTCTATGGAGGACTATGGGATTCGGAAATTTAAAAAGAAACCTCAAGAACTTAGGTCTACTGAGGAGAAACAAAGAACTATAACTTATGTTCTTTGATAAGTGCTATAATGGAGTAGGCCCTGGTGGCTAAGAAAGTAGAGGAGAAGCAATTCACTCAACATGGTGGGACAGAGGAAGGCTTCCTGAAGAAGGCAACCTTTGATCTCTGTCCTGATGGCCTAGTAGGTACAGGTGGAGAAAGGCATCATGATGAGTGTTTCAGGATGAGGGAACGGGGTATACTTGAGAAAGTACAACTAGTATTTGAGGGAACTATGAGAAATTAGCCTATAGAGATAAGCAAAGCTCTTTGGAGGAAGAGGCTGATGTTTGCATCACAGAAATTTTAATTACACTGTAAGGAGAAAATTTTTTCTTTCTCATAGAAAGTGGATTACAGGAAATCAAAGAACGAATCAACAAATGGGACTATATCAAATTGAAAAGTTTCTGTTCAGCTAAAGAAAATATCAGCAAAATTCAAAGGGAACCAACTATATGGGAAAACATAATTGCCAATGATACCTCAGACAAGGGTCTGATCTCCAAAATATACAAAGAACTAATGCGACTCAACACCAGGGAGACAGACAGCCCAATTAAAAAATGGGCAAAGGACCTGAACAGACAACTCA
>PVIW01008600.1:0-59405 GCA_004026585.1 Noctilio leporinus
TCTCCTTCTATCTTGAATGAGAGCCTTGCTGGGTAGAGTATTCTTGGTTGCAGGCCTTTGTTTCCCATGACTTGAAATACTTTTTGCCATTCCCTTCTGGCTTGAATTGTTTCTGTTGAATAATCATTTGATAGCCTTATTGGAGCCCCTTTGTATGTTATTTGTCTTTTCTCTCTTGATGCTTTTAGGATTCTCTCTTGGTCTTTGAAATTCGCCATTTTCATAATAATGTGCCTTGGTGTTGGTCTGTTTGGGTTGATCCTCATTGGGACCCGCTGTGCTTCCTGAACTGAATTAATGTTTTCACTAATCACGTTAGGGAAATTTTCTATCATGACTTTTTTGAACAGGTTTTCTATTCCTTGTTTCTCTTCTCCTTCTGGTATCCCTATGATATAGATGTTGTTACATTTCATGTTGTCCTGCAGCTCTCTTAACCCCTGTTCAGTCTTATTCAGCCTTTTTTGATTCTCTTGTACTGTCTTGGAGTATTTGTCTACATTATCCTCCAACTCGCTGATCCGGTCCTGTGCTTCCTCTAGCCTACTGTTGATTCCTTCTACTGTATTCTTCAATTCAGAAATTATATTCTTCATTTCCTCCTGGCACTTATTGATAGTTACCATGTCCTTTTTCATGCTGTTGTAGTTCTCAGTAAGTTCCTTGTAACTTCCCTGGAGTTCTTTGTAATTTCCCTGGAGTTCTTTGTAATTCCCCTGGAGTTCTTTGTAATTTCCCTGGAGTTCTTTGTAGTTCTCCTGGAGTTGTGTACAGTTTTCGTTGATGTGGTTGAGCTTACTGAGCTTCTCTATTATCATTCTTTTTAATTCCTGATCTGATATTCCAGGTGCCTCTGTTTCATTTTGTGTTCTTTCTGGGGATTCTTCCTTTCCTTTTGATGATGGACTGATTTCACCCCCCCCCCCCCATTTTGGGTGTCTGTTCTTGCTTGCTCTTTATTTATTTATTTATTTTTGTTCTTTCCTTGGGTTAACCTGCTTTGCTTCCTTGTCTTAGTTGAGCACCCTTCTGTGATAGGAGATTTGTGGCGTTCAGTGTTGCCGTCTCCCAGATTTTCTCCACTTGCTGTTCTTGGTGTGTCCTTTATTTGGGCTGTCTGGTTGTATTCTGGGCCTGTGAACTTTTAGGAGAAACAAAAACAAAAACAAAAACAAAAAACAAAAACAAAAAAACAAAAAAAAACCCAAGAACAAAAAACCATACCAAACCAAAAAAAAAAAGCAAACGGAAAAAAGAAATAAAAACAATAATAATAACAATAAGAAAGGGTTTAAAGGTTTAGATGGCTGTTCACCCTTAATAATCCCTGACTGGACCAGATGGAGCCTGGACCTGAGGGCTTCTAGCAGAGGGGAAAAAAAGAAAGAAAGAAAGGGAGAAAGTCACAAGAGAAAGAGAAATCAATAAAGAAAAGGTTTAGGTGTCTGTTTACCCTTTATGGTCTCTGTTTGGTCCAGGTGGAGCCAGGACCAGTGGGTTTTATCAGGGAGAAAAGAAAGGAGAAAGAAAGAAAAAATAAATAAATAAATAAAGGAGGGGGGGAGAAAGTCACAAGACAAAGAGAAATCAATATTAATAAAGAAAGGTTTTAGCTGTGTGTTCTCCCTTTATGATTTCTGATTGGTCCAGGTGGAGCCAGAACCTGTGGGCTTTACCAGGAAGGAATAAAAATAAAGAATGGGTTTAGAAAGGCTGGGGAAGGGAGGAATACTTAGATTGAGGACTGGGAATGTGTTATAGCCACAGAGTGAGTAGACTTTAATTCGAGAGTAGGGGGAGGGTCTTGGGTATTTAGGTGGATTGAGGTATGGTGAGGATTAAGAATATATGATAACTCAGGTGCTTGAGATTGGCAGCAATCTCTTTCCTGATGCTGCCTCTTTTTCTTGGTCAGGACTTTACAGTCTATATTCTAGCCGGTCTTGGCGCATGGCAGGGCCTCTGATTGTCACAGTAGGGCTGATTCTGAGTGTCCGCCCCCAGGTAGGCTGGGCCTTCCACAGCCTGACTGGGTTTTAGGGCTGCAGGTGTTCTGGAGCCCGCAGGGTGCCCCCTTCCACTCCTGGTGGAGGTTCCTGCCCGTGATGAGCACCCAGCAGTTCTGCAGGGCAGCCTGCAGCTTTGCCGCTCCTTGTGATGACTGGCCCCACCCCCGCAGTTCCGGGAGGAGGCCGCCCCTGCCTGTCAACACTGTCTGGGGTCCGCCTATACTGTCCTGCCCTTCTGGGGCAGGCACCACTCCTCCAAGCCAACCAGCTCTCCGCGGAGTCCTTCACGTGGCCTCCGTGATGAGCCCCTCCCAGGCGTGGGCGGTGCGGCCTTTGTCTCCTGCAATGGCAGGTCAGTTGTCCCCGCTACTAGTTCCTGGCTTGCTGGCTTGCCGCTTGGAGTTTCCCGAGGAACCTGGGGGCCTGTGTGGTTGCGCAGGGCTGAGCCTCCCCCCTTGCAGGGGCTTCTAGCTGCTGTTTTCCCAGTGGCCCAGCAGCACCGTTTTCGGCCCTCTCACCACCCCGGCCAGTGCACTTCCCCCCTCCCCGGCTCTGGCTTTCCGCAGGACTCTTCTCCTCCGCCTCTAGCCCCGCGCAGAGCCTCCTCTCCCTGCTGCCGGAGTGAGTCTCTCACACAGTCCCTCCCCTGCAAGAGTTCAATTACGTGTTCCCTACAGCGTTTGCCCTCGCCGCCCGCACTTCACTGTTGAGACTTCCAGTCGCCAGGGAGCCGGGAGCTGGCCTCAGTCAAAGGCGCCCCTTTGAGCAGAGCCACCTCTGCCCAGAGCCGACCTCGTCCTGCCTGCTGGTTGGTCGGGAATGCCTCACCTACTGTCCTGCTGGCCTCCTCTGCCTCTGGGCTGTGCTCCCCTGTGTCCAGATGTTGCCTGCTCCAATTCTTAGGGTCCTGAAGATGTCTCAAGCTCCTTATCTTGTCCTCTAGCTGCTTTGGTACTCGAGAACACCATCAGCACTGCTCTCTACTCTGTTGCAATGTTCCGGAATTTATTGTTTCTTCATTTTCTTAAAGCAGACCCTTTAGCATCTCTTGCAGTGCTGGTTGGTGGAGATGTATTCTTTTAGACTTTTTTTGTCTGGGAAACTCCTTATTTCACCTTCCTTTTTTTTTTTTTTTTAAGATTTTATTTATTATTTCCAGAAAAAGAGGAAGGAAGAGAGGCAGAGAGGGAGAGAAACATCAGTGTATGGTTGCCTTTCACCAGCCTCCAGCCACAGACCTGGCTGGAGACCTGGCTTGCAACCTGGTTATGTCCCCTGGCTGGGGAATCAAACTAGCAACCTTTGGGTTCACAGGGTGGCACCTTATCCACTGTGCTACCAGCCAGGACTTCACCTTCCATTTTGAATGAGAGCTTTGCTGGGTAGAGTATTCTTGGTTGAAGGCCTTTGTTTTTCATTACTTGAAATATTTTTTGCCATTCCCTTCTGGCTTGTTGTGTTTCTGTTGAGAAATCAGCTGATAGCCTTATGGGAGCTCTCTTGTATGTTATTAGATGTTTCTCTCTTGCTGCTTTTAGGATTCTCTCTTTATCTTTGAAAGTTGCCATTTTAATGATGATGTGTCTTGGAGTGGATCTGTTTGGGTTCATCTTCCTTGGGACCCTCTGTGCTTCCTGAGTTTGCATGACATTTTCTCTCCTCAAATTAGGAAAGTTTTCTGTCATTACTTTTTCAAAGAGGTTTTCTATCCCTTGCTCCTCCTCTTCTTCTGGTATCCCTATGATACAAATATTATTATGTTTCATGTTGTCCTGCAGCTCTCTTAAAACCTCTTCATTCTTGTTCAGTCTTTTTTCATTTTGTTGCACTGCCTGGGAATTTTTTTATACATTGACCTCCAGCTCGATGATCTGCTCGTTTGTTTTCTCTAGTCTGCTTTTGATTCCTTCTACTGTGTTCTTCAATTCAGAAATTGTATTCTTCATTTCCTCCTGGCTCTTATTGATGGTGTCTATGTCCTTTTTAATGCTGGTGTAGTTCTCACTAAGTTCCTTGTAGCTTTCCTGGAGTTCTTTGTAGATCTCCTGGAGTTCTTTGTAGTTCCCCTGGATTTCTTTGTAGTTTTCTTTGAGCTGGCTGAGCTCATTGAGCTTCTCTATCATCATTATTTTGAATTCCAAGTCTGAGAGTGTTCTTGCCTGTATTTCATTTTGCACTCTTCCTCGGGATTCCTTCTTTCCACTTGCTGAGGGTTTATTTCTTTGTCTCTCCATTTTATGTGGCTCTTGTTTGTTTCTGCTTCTTAGATTGATCTGCTTTGACTTACTGTGAGACCTTCTGTGGTGTAGAGGCACACTTATTTTACTTCCTTGAAAAATCACATTTTTAACTGAGAAACATCATAATGTTTCCCTGAATTCAGGGTTGTTGCCCATTTTGACCACCAGGTAGAGGAGAGACCATTGTACATCTTTGATACATGAAAAGCTGGAGAGGACTTGGGGTTACTGCACAAAGAGAATGGCCCAGGAATCTACTGGTTGTAAGGCCTAGCACAGTCAGGAGCCTGTGGGGTACCCCTAGTCATTTCGGTTCCTGCAGCAAGGCTGAACTGTTCATAGGCTGGCATGGAGGGTCTGCATCTCTGTGCTATGTGGCTGGTTCTTACATGTTGGGCCTCAGCTCGCCAGGACCTATTCTGAGAACACTATCTGCACTGTTCCAGGCAGGGGCGGAAAGCTGGTTGTGTCCTTTACTTATTTATTTATTTATTTATTTATTTATTTATCCTCATCCAAGAATGAAGAAAGGGAGAGAGGTAGAAGCATCAATCAGTTGGTTGCTTCTAATTTGAACCTGCAACCTAGACATGTGCTTTGACCAGGGATAAAACTTGCAACCTTCTGGTGCACTGGATAACACTCAGCCAACTGACTGAACCACCCTGCCAGGGCAGCTGGCTACATCCTGATACCCTAAAGACTGGAACTCAGCTGTCCTCCTCCATCTTCTTTAGAATTTTGCATCTGCACATTGTGCTTCTCTCTCCTATTATACTGTGGGTCAAGGGGGTGGCACCTGTGTCACAAGCACAGCATACTCTGCTCAGCACCTAGGCCAGCCCTGGTGTCCTCTTCATGTCCCCGAGTACCTCAGGAGAGACTCTGCTGGGGTCCCCACCCCTTGATCTCCTACCATTCAAGTCATTATTTTCAAGACAAGCCAAACAGCAATTTCTTTTCTATGAGCAGTAGGGAGTGCTTTGTAGAGTACTGCTTCTGAACTGGTCTGACAGAGCCATAGTGGGAGCAAATTCCCTCATCTTCTCTCCTTTATTGAATGCATTCAACCTCATCACCTGACTGTTTGTGGTCCAGGTCCCCAGGGCCAGGCCCAGCACTGCATATCTAAACCCTGATCCTTGAAGTATTCTCTCCTCTGTCCTGGGAGGTAGGGAGGGAATAGGAAAATTGTCCCTCAATTGCAAACCTTCACTTCTTTTTAACTGTGCATAGTTTGCCCCTAGTCCAGCATTGGTTCTTTGCAGAATGGTTTCTTTCTTCTCACCAATCTGCTTCTCCCCACCACCACCTCCTACCATTGTCCTTTTATTGCATGTCACCCGGCCATCACAGTGCCACCCCCACACTAAGTGCTATCAATTCTGCCTTCACACTCAGCTCTCTCTCCACCTCACCTAGGTCATTTCCTGCTATGGCTTTCTTACTGGTCTCTCCACCCCTAGCTTCCCACTCTCAGCAGTCTCTTTATGGGCAGATTACAGTCACCCTCCTGGAACCTGCCCAGCCCAGGTCTGCATGCTAACTTTCTTCTTGTACTATAGACTCCCTCATATCAGAGTCATCTTGACATTATCCATAGCAATTGTCATAAAATCCTTGAATGACAAAAAAGGTCTTTAAAATTACTCAAACCTGGATTTAAACCTGCCTTGAACTTTTCTGAGGCCTGTTTCCTCACCTATAACATGGGGATGCAAGCACCACCCCTGAAGAGGTGTGAGGGGAAAGGATTACAGAGCAGGCCTCTCCTGCTCACCCAGAATTCAGCTCCCCTGCACAAATCCCAGTCCAAAGAACAGCAGACAGGGAGAGGCTGACTCCTGGGATGGGTTCTGGGACCTCACCATGTTGTCAGCAGCTGTTCGTTTTCTTCCCTGAAGGGGAGTTAGCTCTCTGGGATATTTTTTTCATGATCAACCCTTTCCTATTAATTTTTCTTGAATCATCCTAAAAATAGGCTTGAATTTTCAACTTTTTTTCTTTAAGACTTTATTTATTATTTTCAGAGAGAAAACCAGGGAGGGAGGAAGAAAGGGAGAGAAGCATCAATGTATGGTTGCCTTTCACCTACCTCCAGCTAAGGACCTGGATGGAGACCTCATGCAACCTGGTTATGTACCCTTGCTGGGGAATTGAACCAACAACCTTTGGGTTCACAGGTCAGCACCTATCCACTGAGCCACTAGCCAGGGCCTCAACAGTTTTTCTAATTAAAAACAGATCTTTTACTGTTTGGACCTCTGTATTGAGTTGAAACCACTTAAGGAAATATGTAGTAAAATAAAGATAAAGCAACTTCAATATATTTCATAACTTTTTGTAACTGGACCAAAATCACTTAGGAAATAGCATCACATTTATCTGAGATTCAGCTTCACCTGATTTCACTTTTTATTTTAATTCTGCTAAATTCAAGCAAAATTAAATATAATACTTTTTTTTTTTTAATTAACAGGGGCTACCCTGGAGATATTAAGCATGATTTCTAATATTTTTGTTAACCTAAAAGCCCAGGGAACAAGAGCCCTACAGAAAGACCCCTGCACAGCTCCTGTCCATTTATTTGTGGAACATGAACTCCAGAGAGCATAAGCTTATGAGCTCCCTGCACCTGCAGGATGAGGGGCTCAGCCTGTGGGGAGCTGAAAAAGGAAGTGAAATCAGGTTCTTCTTCAGAAAAGGGCCTTGCTTGGGTCCACCTGGGCTCTGCTGTGTAGAAACTGGGAGAGAAAGATGTGGACAACGGAGGAGTACCAGGTCTCTGGTTCTGTCTGGTTGTCAGAAGGAGAGTATGTGATGGAAGGAGAAGCCCCTCATGTTGCTTTTTCCCCTATCTTTTATCCAAATATGGGCCTCCTCAGGACAGGAAGAGCATGGAAGGATAGAAGAAATCCAGGCCTTCCTCCCTCCACCACATGCCAATTCCACAGAGGAGCTGTGTGGGATAGTTACCCAGGCCTGGCCCTGTCCTTAGACTTGTACCCAAAATGGTACAGAAGGAAGCAGCATGAAAGCAGCTTGATGTGAAGAGTGCCAAGTGCTATGGTGCTGCCTAGTGAATGGCAGCCCTTGGGAGCATGGTCTAGAAGATTAGTAGGTTCTATTAAGTGTTCCCAAGGTGGAGGATAGCAGCCACCTCCTTAAAAGTGAGAAGGCAAAACCAGCCTTTGGGCATTTCCTCATGGTCCACTTGTTGGAGACAAGCTGAGGGATCAGGGCCAGGTGTTGGTCTTGAAGGCCAACTGGAGCAACTTCTCCTAACACCCTGAGACTGCATCCTGTCCAGAGGCCCTGCCACCTTTAAACATGTTCAGTTTTTCTTTAACACACATTGGAAATCTCCTGAAGGAGATTGTGTGGGCAGGGAAGGAGGATAGGAACTACATCTTATCCATCATTGCACCACCCACCTCTCCTTGTCCTCAGCTTTCAGTAAAGGCAACTATGAGGATGCACAACTGCCCTTTGGAGTGAAGACTAGATGGACTAGAAAGGGTGGACAGGAAAGTGGGAGAGTGGATGGATGAGAGGAGGATGGACCAGTGAGAGGAGGGCAAATTAGGAACGATCATGACAGACAAAGGTCCACAGTGAGAGCAGAGAAGATAACCAAGCACCAAAGTGTGAGGCATCACAATGGGACCAAGGGCCCCACTAACAGCAATAATTTTTGTCTGGTTCTATTTCTCTCTTTCAGATTTTTGTTCCCAGATCTTTAACTCAGATGTGAAGCCAGGATTTCCCAAAACAATCAAGACTAATGACCCAGGAGTCCTCAAAGCAGCAAGACACAGTGTTGAAAGGTTCAATAACTGTACAAATGACATCTTCTTGTTCAAGGAGTCCCATGTCAGCAGAGCGCTGGTCCAGGTGAGGGTCTGGGTTCTGGTTCCCAGCATCTCAGGGCTAAGAGGCCAGGCTGTGGAGGTTCCTATCCTACTAGGGGCCCACCTATCTAGTGCTCTGACCATCAAGAATACAGACCAGGCTGGGAGATTGACAGTAGCAGCCACATATAGCCCACAAGCAAGTCAAACCAATGTCACTGGAGTTGAGAAAAAATCCTGGAGCCATCTCTTACTGAAACCCACTTCCCCTGAATACAGCCTCCAGAAGCAGCACAGAGGACAGAGGTAGAACTGGGACAAGAGGTGGGCATGCTGAAGGCTGTGGGTGGTAACCAGAAGGGAGGCAATCTGGGTGATAACCAGAAGCTAGGCAACAGGAATCAAACTGATAAAGATGCTGCCCCCTCAGAGGGCCCGGCCCTACTGCATCACTTGCCAGAGCTGCCCTTGCCTAGGGCCCCACCCTTGCCTTACCTCCTTACCAGAATCACAGCCCCAAAGGATCTTTTGACATCCTCTTCTGTGGGCTTGTTCTTTCATATCAGAGCTTTGCCCAAGATGTACCCCCTTCCCATATGTAAATCCCTTCTCCTCCTCCAGTCTTACCTCAGTGTGAAGTTGTCACAGAAATAGTTCAGTGCTCTCCCTCCTAGAGGCAACCCTATAGGGCAGAGTCAGGTCTTGCTCATCCCAAAAACACAGGGTCAACCTGGGATAAGGGATGCAGAATGATGACAAGGAACAATCAAGAGGTGGATGCCCAGTAGTCTCTGACTAAGCTAAAACCAGGGATATTGTACAGTCATTCAAAACAAAGTTTCCAGATGTGAGAACTGGCTTTGGACAAACTCTACACTTCATGTTGAGGGAAGGAGGAAAGATATAGACAGTTTTTACACATTATTAATGATTGATTCCCTTTGGGTCACAGAATTATAGATTTTTATTTATTTATTTAGGCTTTTGCAAAACTTTTGAGAGAAGTGTATTTTTATTGATTAGAAGAATATCATGTAGCAAGCAGCTGTGCACAGG
Organism: Noctilio leporinus; assembly: GCA_004026585.1. Lineage (NCBI taxonomy): Eukaryota > Metazoa > Chordata > Mammalia > Chiroptera > Noctilionidae > Noctilio > Noctilio leporinus. Next base: position 9,157 of record PVIW01008600.1, read on the forward strand.
AAAGGCCTTTTATAAGATTCTCCATGGAAATAGCCCAAGTGTCATCACTCCAAGGACCCAGGACTAGGTGAGGCTGTGGCCTCCTGCAGGAACACTACAAGTATGAGAAGCCCTGTGTCAAGTACCTTTGGAGGGAGGGGTGCATTATCCCTCAGTGATGCTGAGGACTTTATTTTACTTGATACTTGGTGAGGCATTGACTGAAAATGAGAACTTTTTCTCCAACTTCCCTGAAAAATAAAATACCCACACTGTTACCAGGAGCAGTGAGGGGGGCCATAAGATACACTGCTTGCACTCATCCCATGTAAAGGCACACCAGCAGGCAACAGTAAGTGGTTAGGGCATGGGGGTGGGGGGTAAGGGGGCAGACTTTATCTTTGCCCTGGAACCAGAGGATCCCTAGGGCAACTCCTAGTCTGCCACTCTCCTAATGCCTAATGGAAAGTCCTGGGCAGAAGGGAGATGTCCTAAGACAGTACAAAGAGTACGTGCTTTGCCCCTAGAACCAAGAGCTAGTCCCTGAGCAGGCATAAGATGAATGACTAAAAGAGAGAACAGGGTGGGGTTTGGGATCCAGTCACAGGCTTTCTTCCCATAGTGGTTCATGTAAATTCTACATTCCCTCTTCACCACTGATCCCTTATCCAGAGGACATAAACAAGTCCCAACAGGGCAGTTTCACTACCTGTTTTCAAGCCACCTGCTACTGATCTGAACCAGGCTCTGCCCTATACTCTCTTTATTTAGATAGTGAAAGGCCTGAAATACATGCTGGATGTGGAAATTGGCAGAACTACTTGCAAGAAAACCAAGCATCCCAGTCTGGACAACTGTGACTTCCAGACTAACAACACCTTAAAGCAGGTAAAACAAAGGGGTCTCACCTCCTCAGACCCCTTACTGCTTTCCTAGCCCCAGCCACCCACTCTCCAGGACTTTGGGGAAAACTCTTTCATTACTTCTCTGGATCCACAGTTCCATATCTCATTCCAGAAGTCAGGCCTCCCAGCATCAGACAGGACTCAACAGACATGGAGGGGAGACCCCCCTACCCCAAGAGAGGAACACCTACACTTGTGGGCAAGTAAAAGCAAAAAGAAAACTGTCAAATGATTAAAAAATGTATGTACACAAGGAGGGAGAAACAAGTGTGGCAAAATTTAATAATTCATAATACAGGCAAAGTATAAATTCTTGAATTCTTTTAATTTTTCTGTTGATTTGAAATTTTTTTAAACAAAATCTCAGGGCAAGGACAGAACTCCTCAGTAAGGAAAATGCACACATGCATGCACACACACACACACACACACACACACACACACACAGCCCATAGGTGGTGGCAGCACTGAAAACCCTGTGTAGTAAGTGGGCAGCCTTGGTAGGGAGGTGGCCTTTGTGACAAGTAGCACAGTTCTTAGGTTGTCCTTCTTTGTTTCAGACTCTAAGTTGCTACTCTGAAGTCTGGGTCATCCCCTGGCTCCAGAAGTTCAAGGTGCCTGTTCTCCATTGTCACTGACTTCCGCCTCTCAGTGATACTTCAGCAGCTGTCACTTTTGAAAACTAGTATCTCCCAGCAAGCAGAATGAAGTGCCTATGGGTTCATTACAGAGTAGCTGGGATGGAGGAATGACTGTACCACAGTTAAATACTTCACATTCTCTTCAAAATGTAATTAATTTTAATGATGCTGTGCACCTGAATTCAGAGTCTGAACATAGAGGACTGAGTCCTCCTATGGGAATGTTTTGGGTTCCCAAACCAATTATCCAGTGGTCCACAACTGATTACTCCATGGTCCCAGGTCCCTGATGAAAGACCAGAGATCTATTCTTTCATCTGAACAGTTACAGCACTGAACAAAAGGACTCAGTCTGCTATTGAGCATCTTGACCTTTCATGGGTGAAAATTATAAATAAATATGAGTAAAGAACTGACCATCTCAAAGCAATGCTGTTGCTTTTCCTATTAAAGGAAGACTCAGGAAGATGAGGTGAGCGTTGAGACCCCTCACTCAGTGGTCTGAGCAACCTCCATAAAGTGCCCCAGCCATTAGCTGATGGCTACACCATACTGGAAACCAAAGCAGCCAAATATAAGCCAGCCTGTGTCCACATTATGAACTGGCAGAGGAGGTTGCAACCCATAGAGTGCATTCACCCTCCAGCTGTGCTTTCTTCTGACTGGGGCTATCCACTCAATTATCTCTGCTGCCTTTGAGGTTCAGCATATGCACAACTGTGCTTGGACAAGTAGGGTAGTACTGAGATAATATCCCACCAAGGAGTGGGAACACCATACCCCATATACCGCCCCACCCAGGAGGAGTATCCCCAACACAGACCCACCGAAGACAGAGAAGACAAAGTTAGGGGTGGACATGCTGCACTGTGGACACGAAGGAAGGAGACCAATGAAGGTCCTTGTAAAATACAGGCCTTGCACTTGCACTAGAAAGTGTTAAGACTGGACCACAAAGCAGAAGCCTAGAAGTTGTGCAAGTAAGCCTTGTGCAAATGCAGACGCCCTTCACTTTGGAATTCTTCCTCTCCAGGCCCTCTTCTAGCTACGGATTCATACTAAATATATTGTTGCCTTTTAAAAACATGGACCTGGTAATTCATATGAAAGAGAAAATCTGCATTAAACATGTATGGCAATTTAGCACACTGTCATAAACTTGATCAATGTGAATAATCAAAATGAATGACCCCCAGCTTCCTTCAGTGGTAACAATATAACTATAACTCCAAATCCTCAAATTCTTTGACTGTCTTGACTTACCCCTTCTGGTCATTTAATCTAGGGGCAGTGGTGGCAATTTTGCCACAGACATTTAATTTATCCTATGATTCTGAAGGCTGCTGAAGGCAATCCTTTCATAAGGATAAACTAGTTCATTCAGACCTGCTGACACCATATATTAATAAAATAGCAGGAACACCAACCAATACCAGGAGTGTAAGCAAGATGGGCTTCAGAACACAGCTCAAGGGGTCTTTTGTGATTTATTCAAGATGCGACAAGGAAGAATCCAGATTCTGAGCTCCCAGTCAGTCTTCATTTACATTTAATATGGACCAGAGTTCATCAATGCCAGGCCTGTCCTAAAAATTACTTTGACTTGCAAATAGCCCTGCTCCACTGGCTTTACATGCAGTGTCAGATATGAGAATGAACATCTAGTTATGGGGGAGAGCAGTCTTGCAACCTCACAGCACCCCTGCTTGGAGTTGCATATGAATATCCTCCTCCAGTGCCCTACCTCCTCTGCCCAGCCAGGAGGTCATAGCTAGCCTTCCCTCAGAGAAGGGAGGAGAAAACTTTAAATCCCCATCTAAAAACTCTCATGTTTGAACTCTAACCTATACCCATGAGGTTCAAAACATTACTTGGGGCCAGGTATTTATCGCTTCCTATACAGTTAACAAAGGAAAGTCTTAGAACTATGGCAAACCAGCCACCACAGAAGCCAGTCATCTGTTTTGCCCACAACCTCAGTCCTCTGCAAATCTTCCTTCATGAAGGCCTCAGAGCCCAAATTACAGGCTGAAAAGGGCTCTATTTTATAATACATCCATAGTTCTATCACCCACAATCCCAATCTGTTTTATGTAGTATACCTCATAGAAGTAAATGCTTATCGTGAAATAACTCAAACCCACCATGGTAACAGCAGAAGGAAAGAGGCTGAGTGGCAAGTCAATGTGAGGCTACCTTGAAATTGAAAACCAGCAGCATACCTTTGACTCCTGCAGAGACACATCTACCAACCAAGACACTGTAGACATTTTGCTCCAAATTCCTGAAAAGTAGGCCCTGCAGGTGATGTGTGCAGTAACTGTAGGCTCCATTCACCTTTTTCATCATCATAACTCTGCTGTAAGAAACTGTTCTCTCTAGACTCAGCACAATGCAAGCCTGGCCTGAGGAACTACCAGAGTGCCCTGCAGTGGATTCAAACAGATGAAACCAAACATCCACATACTGCAACTGTTAAATGTCCAGTGATGACCTCAAGTTCTGCATTTTCAACCAAATTCTACGTTTTTTAAAACTACTCACCTCTACACTTAGAGGGAAGCTGTGCCATCATTTAATATTATTGTCATAGAGAAAATGTAAAGTACCCACAACTCTAAGACCAGAACTATGACCAAAATGAAGAAACATTCTCAAACCCGAACCACCAAAAGCATAAAAATTCTCACAGACAGTCCTAAGTGTTCTAAGATTTGAGTCTCCACACCTTATCACCAGTGGCACATAGACTCTCTACTGTCCCCTACTCCAGACATTCACACAGCCTAGGGCCTCCTGAGGTTGCAGATGGGCCCAAACTGTGGTGAATCTCTCACCACTACTCAAGAAGACCACCTGTGAAATTTTAAACCACAATGATACCCAGGCCACCCCAGAGAGCTGGGCACCCTACAACTCCACCCTACCTATCCTATCTCCTTGCATCACTAAAAGGTCAGAGTAGGTGAAACACTTCCAAAACTGGAGGCCATTCTGCAAGTGTATATTGATGATAAACGTATCAAAGTGGACCTTTTAAGATTCTATCCTGGCTGTTATGGCTCAGTGGGTTGAGTTTTGGCCTGCAAACAGAAAAGTCACTGGTCAGCGCACAAGCCTAGGTCTCAAGTCAGGTCCCCAATTTGGGTCACAGAGAGACAACCAATCAATGCTTCTATCACACATTGATGTTTCTCTCTCTTTCTCCCTCCCTTCCTCTCTCTCTAAAAAATAAATAAAAACTTTTTAAAAAGTAGGACCTGTATCCTATAAAAGGCATTAACTGAATCTTTTTTTTTCTTTTCTTTTTTTTAATTAAATTTTGTTGTTGTTGTATTACATCTATCCAGTAACTACATCTTGATGGGAGTTTTTTTAAGTATGTTTTATCAATTATGTTATTATAGTTGTCCCAATTTTTCCCCTTTGTCCTTTGCCTGGTACCACCTTCTCCAGCAAGCCTCCCAACCCTTGCACTTAGTTCATGTCCATGAGTGATGGATGTAAGTTCTTTGGCTTCTATATTTCCTATACTATGCTTAACATCCCCCTGCCTATTTTGTAATTACCTATTAGGCTTTTTAACCCCTGTACCTTTTCCCCCATTCTCCCCCTTCCCCCACCCCCAATGATAACCCTCCACATGATCTCCATTCCTATGGTTCTGTTCCTGTTCTAGTTGTTTGCTTAGTTTTTGTTTTTTAGATTCAGTTGTTGATAATTGTGTTTGTGGTCATTTTACTTACTCATAGGTTTGATCTTCCTTTTCTTAAATAAGTCCCTTTAACATTTAATATGATAAGGGCTTGGTGATGATGAACTCCTTTAGCTTTCCCTTGCCTGGGAAGCACTTTATCTGCCTTTCCATTCTAAATGATAGCTTTGCTGGATAGAGTCATCTTAGGTATATCACTTTCATCACTTTGAATACTTCTTTCTAGTTCCTTCTTGCCTGCAAAATTTCTTTTGAGAAATCAGCAGACAGTCTTACAGGAACTTCTTTGTAGGAAATTCTTTTCTCTTGCTGCTGTTAAGATTTGCTATCTTTAATCTTTGACATTTTAATTATAATGTGTTTTGGTGTGGTCCTCTTTAGGTCCAACTTGTTTGGGACTTTGTGCTTCCTGGACTTGTATGTGACTTTCCTTTGCCAAATTAGGGAAGTTTTCTTTCATTGATTTTTCAAATAAGTCTTCAATTTCCTGTTTTTCATCTTCTTTTAGCATCCCTATGATTTGGATGTTGACACTTTTGAAGATGTCCCAGAGTCTTTTATTTTCTCAGGGTTTTTTTGTTTTGTTTTTTGTTTTTTAATTATCTTCTGATCAAATGTTTATTTCTTCCTTATGTTCCAAATCATTGATTTGAACCCCTAGCTTCCTTCTCTTCACTGTTGGTGCCCTATGGACTTTTCTTTTTCACTTAGTGTAACCTTCATTTCTTCACTTGTTCTTTTGCTCTACATACTCAATGAGTTCTCTGAGCATCCTTATCACCAGTGTTTTGAACTATGCATCTGATAAGTTGTCTATCTCCATTTCATTTAGTTCTCTTTCTGGGATTTTGACCTGTTCTTTCATTTGAGCCATATTTCTTTCACCTCAATTTGGCAGCCTCCATGTTTGCTTCTGTGCGCTAGGCACAGCTGCTTTGGCTCTATCTTAGCAAATCTGTTAAGTTGTATGGGGCAGAGCCATAGTTATTAACCATGGTGGGGCAACTTGCTTCACTGATTTGTGGCTCTGTGAGGGAGGGGTCAGAGAGGGGACATTGCCACTGTCTGACTGCTGGAGGACTACTTGAAGCTCTTTCCATTTTCAGTCACTTCATCACCTTCCTATATCCAACTGGTGCCCTTCTGGCTGTTGCTTCTTTGGTGGTTCCCAGAGTGAGTGTGTTCTAGGACTGTGCCACCCTTTAAACAGACTCCCTGAAAGACCAGCAGTTTCTTCCACCACTCCAACCCCTACTGGTTTTTGTATACAGAAGTTATGAGGCTTTATATTCCTGGCACTCAAACCCTGGGCTGTGCAATCTGGCCTAGAACTGGGATCACTCATTCCCAAGGAATCCCTTCCAACATTTTATCTACCATGCATAAATATGGGATTTCTCATTCTGACAGCTGCCACTGCCACCTCACCGTAGCATGTCCTCTCTGCCCTGGCGGCTTCCCATCTGGGTGAATGAATATGGCTTCTTTAAATCCTTGGTTGTCTTACTTCCATACAGTTCAACTTTCTGGCAGTTCTGGGTGATTTTTGTTTTGAGGTTAGTTGTGATCCTTCTTATGGTTTCACAACAAGGCAAAGTCTCTTGATGATGGAATTTTTATAATAGATAATAAAGAGGCACAGAATGAACAACTTGATTCAATTTTAAAATCATGTAATTCAAATTAGAGCAAATCCATTTTATGTTTAAAATAAAGGCATACCACATATTTAAAACTAATAAGGCTATATTTTGCATCCGACCATGGCAAACCAACAAATAAAATGTAGGAAATAATACTTTGGGACAGAAAGTTAACATCAGAGTCAAATCAAGACTCCTTTACTGAAAACTATGAAAAGCAATTTACCAGCTTCTTTGTAATGGTAAAAATTAAGCACTAGCCCTGGCTGGTGGTAAGGTGCTGGCCTGCAAACCCAAAGGCCGCTGGTTCCATTCCTCAGTCAGGGCACATAACCAGGTTGCAAGCCAGCTCTCCAGCCAGGTCCATAGGAGGCAGATGAAAGGCAACCATACATTGATGTCTCTCTCCCTCTATACCTCTCTCTCTTCCCCCTCTCTAAAAATAATAAAATAAAAATCTTAAAAAAAATTAAGCATTAAAAGCAAAGCCCTCTATTCTTGGTCAAGGAATCAACTTTTTTAGGCCCACCACATTTAAATAGGTTGTTTTTTCTTTTTTAAATAGGTTTTTGTGTATATATAATATATGGGGTACATTATTTAAATATTTAATAATCACTCTCCGTTTCCTTTTCTATAAAACTATATAAATATTAAGTTGTTCATCTGAGAAAATATGGGTTGCATCAATTAGACTGTTCCACTGTTACTGCACATAAAGCCAGTCTGAGAAGGACAATACAAGATGAACCTACCACTAGATTCTGGACTGTATTCCCCCAAAATGAGGCTGACCAGCACATGAATCTGGGGAAGAAGGGGCTGCAGCTGACAAAGGGATCTAAGGGTTTGAAGGCCAGACAGTGTGACAAGACACAAAGGTTCAGATTTTACTATAGCTCTCAAGCCTCTTTGAATTTTAGAGTCATTACCTATTTAAAACATAGTCTTTTTCAAGTTCTTTAAAAACTATCCCAGAGAGCCCTGACTAAAGTGGTTCAGTAGATTGGGCATCATTCCACAAAAGGTAAAGGTTTGATTCCCAGTCAAGGACACAAACCTAGGTTGCAGATTCAGTCCCTACTTGGGGCATATACAAGAGAACTGATTGATGTTTTTTATCTCATATCTATGTTTCTTTCCCTCTCTTTCCCCTTACCTTCCCCTCCCTTTCTAATAAATGTCTTTAAAAATGAATTTTTATAAAACTATCCCAGAGGCACAATCTGTTCTTCAGGATAAACAAAGAACAGATATTAGACCCATTTTATAGGTTGGAAAATGACAGCAGTGTAATACCAACTTTTCCAAAACTGTATCTATGCTGGGAGGAATCAGGGGAGGCATAGCCTGAGGCTAGCTACTACCTTATGAGAGGTCCTAGCAAATCAGATGAACTGCTTGTCCCTAAAACAAGACCCTAGCCAAAACAGTCCTCATATCAATGCTGAATGTAATCAAATTTCAGTCACTGTTAAAGTATTTAAAGTAGAGAAGAAGCTCCTTGGCAACACCATAAAAAAGACTAATCAGCATAAAAGTTTAATTATCATCATTACATGGGTCTACCTAATAAATTATGATCAGTGTGTAGACATACAGCAACTTTCAGGTTTGTGACACTCAAGTAAATATGACATTAACATGTGCACTATTCACGTCTGCGGGTCTAGAGGTGAGAAACAAAGGTGTGTAAACAAGACTACCCTTTATTCACTCAGCTGCTGGGTTATTCAATTTGGGTGGTAGGTTGTTCAGAGAAAAAACCCAGCAAGACCTCCTAGATCTGTTGAAATCATGTTTTTCCTATACACTTAATCAGGTCCTTACCTTTATACAATTGATGGGACTCCTATCTTAACAAAAACCTTGGTACAAACCAGAGTAGACTGAAGGATGGAAGTAATGGAAGAGAAAGTCCAACGATCAAGGGCTCAAGTCCCATACAACTCTGGAGAATGCAGAACTATCATCAGTGCTTGCACAGCTCCACCCACTGGCCTTCATGCACCTTTGCATGGAGCAATCTAGGCCTTCCTATGTCCCTCCACCAAAGGCAGGCATTATCCAGTTTTATAATAAAGACATTAAAGCCAGCAGGAAAGAGCCAACAGCTAAAACAAGATCCATGGACAGCTCACCTACTGCTCTATCCACCAAACCCTGAGACCTGCTGAAAGTGCATAATGTCCCCTAAGTCCCAGAGAATTATTGTACTTAGAAAGATTTTTTAAGAGAAAATGGCTTTACGTGAACTTATCTTCCAATGGCAAATGCTGCTTTCCTCTAAATTCGAAGTCAAACCCAAGTGAGGGCTGTCCTACAATGGCCTGTATGTCTGCAGACTTAGACCATACTTCCCAAGGACTAAGTACTACAGGTGAAATGGGCTTTGTCCATGGTGCCATGGACCAGGTGTGGTGGCCAATGTGATGATTCCCGGCACAACCACAATGAGGGCTGCAATCAGGGCAGCTAGACAGACTGAAGACTGAGTCTGACAAGGAAGGGGGCTTTGAAGGAGCCCAGGTATAGGTGCCCATCATGTTCGTGTACTTCACTGATGTAGGTGGCCACTTGTCCATCAGGATCATGTAGGCTTCTCCTGATGGCCCCACTGTCGCTGAGTTCTAGGATGAGGCTATACCGTGGCACAAACTTCATCACCATCTCCTGACTAAACAGCTGGAAGGGAAGCACAACGTGAGGAGAGTTTATCTCTAAGAGATCTGACCTTTTAAAAAGACAACAGTCCCACAATGGAGTCACTGACAATAAAGCCCTACATCACCAAACCAAGACTTAACTTAGTTATAGTTTAGGTTTTCCCACAAATGAAATCTTAAGCCAGTTAGCCAGTAATCCCCCAATCAGCACTAGTTAGGTAATAAGTCTGGTAGGCCCCTGCCATTCTCTAAAGGAAAGTGCCCTTGAAATAAGCAACCTGATTTTTTTCTAAGTATGACATACTTGTTCCTGCTCCCTTCTGCCTATGTAAGTCCCTCATTTTGTACAGCTCATTGGAGCTCTTTTCTATCTGTTAGACTGGAGGCTGCCCAGTTCACAAACCACTGATTAAAGCCATTGGGCTCTTCAAAATTTACTCAGCTGAATTTTATTTCTTAAAAGATCCCACTAGCCCCTCACCATCTAGAAAGGGCCCAGCTCCTCCAGTGAAAGGGAAGCCATAAAGGGAAAAGCCAGGTTAAAATAGCTCCCTACTCCCAGTACAGGGCCTGACCCACAGCAGGTCTCTCCCAGTCCCACCCCTTGTGCAGATCAGGCCAGGGTGCCTCATGTCACTTATATACAGGAGGCAAGGCTAACTCACACAAAGGACAGAGGCTATCCAACAGCTCTTATGTGATACCCACCAATCCTGCAACATAGGTACCTCTCTGGATGACCTGGCTAAACACAGATAAGCACAAATTACACCTGAGGAAGACACAACATGAGGCCAAAGCCTAGACTGACCCCACAATGCCAGATGAAACCAGCACAACCCAACCAGAATAAATAACAAGCCCTCTGATTATTAAGATATTTTAACTGTGCAAGGTGCAAATTATGGACATTTAAACATGGTTCATGTTAAAGAAAAAAATCTCAGCAGGTTAAATGAACATGTCCCTGCCCTATGAAACATGACAATGGCTCTAGGCTTTTCTAGCAGCCAGTATAGAGATGAAATGCTACTATTCTGAGCAGGTATCTCCTAGAAGCCTAGCTTCTGGCTCAGCTGGGCCAAGAGGCCCCACAGGTCAATTGAATAGTTTTAAGCAAAGAGGAACAGATGGTGACATGCAATTTCTGTCAGAACAGAAGGATACCAGGTAGAAAATTATGACAAAAGACACCACTGTGTAAGACTAACAAATGAAAATTAATAGGCAGATTTGTATACTTTCTAATAGAAGGGGAAATAGCTACACAATCATAAATGCCCAATGAATAATGTCTCCCAGTCACTAGAAATGTTCAGACATACAAGTTGATTGTGTTCTAGAAGATTTTATAGCAATCGATTGAAGTTGAATTACAGCTCAAAATATTCCATAAAACCTCCCAGGACCCCATGAAATGCCACATCTCCTTCCACCACTGGTTCTCCCCCTCCATTCTCTCCATCTTCTCCCAAAGAGATCTCATACCCTTTCATTAGTTTAACCACTCATTTTTCTAGAAAGCTGTCAAATTTCTATCCCTATTTTCTGATACCCAGTGTTAAATTCCTCACTATCCAGAACCAAGCTCCATCTATACTTCTCTAATAGCTCTTCTAACTCAACAGACTCCTCAGCTCAGGAGATGGGGCTCCTGACACCAGCAACTCAGCCCTCACACTTAATCCCTATCTCTCCAACCCCACAAGCCCAGAACCAAGGGGTTTTGTCATCTGCTCTGCTCACTACCTCCACACAGGCTCCCCAACCCAATGGAGCTCTACTACAGGCTGTTCTCCACAGAACAGCTATAGTTACCTTTTTAAAAGCATTCTTTCTTTGTAGTACATTACTCTTAAATAATTCAACCAAATGTTGGGCTACCAAATGAGCAGGGACAGTGTGTGCAGAGGGTGGGAGAATCCCAGAACCCCAGGGAGTCAGTCTGAACAGAGTGAGGAAGAGCCCACACCAAAGGAAGGGCGAGGGCAAGTGATACAGAGTACAGTGTCAGGATCAACCAGGCTGAGACAATGTCCCCACAGTAGGGTGGCTTGGCACAGGCTGTCAAGAGCCCAGGCAGGATAAAGAGGGTGTTTAGCTGAGGGACAGCTTATGTAAGTATCAGAGCCCTGCGGGAGAAAGATTCATAGTTGAGAAGAGGAAGAAGGTATGTGCTAGAAACCTAGCAGAGGCCATGTGACAAGAATAATGCTACAAATTGGTGACATTTGGGGAATTGATCAAGTAGGTATGAAAGATAATGAATGAGATCCAGGTTTTCATTATTAGAAAAAGGAAGTGCAAATATAGAAATGGAGAAAACTAGAATAAATCCTGTGATATTAAACTAGAATTAGAGATACCAGCATTACTTATGGTTTTCTTCCTCTTTTATTTTTATTTATTATTTACTTTTAAGATTTAATTTATTTATCTTTAGAGAGAGCAAAAGGGAGTGAGAAAGAGAGAAAGAAAAACATCAATGTGTGAAAGTAGCATCGATTGGTGTCTCTCACATGCTCCCAACTGGGGACCTTACCTGTTACTCAAGCATGTGCCCTGGCTGGGAATTGAACCTGCAACCTTTTCGTTCACAGGCCAGCACTGAGCCATACCAGCTAGGACTGGTTTTCAATTTAAATAAACAGATGATATGGCCCTGGCTGGTGGCACAGTGGATAGGGAGCCAGCCTGAGAGCCCAAGGGTCACTGATTCAATTCCCAGACAGGGCACATAGCCAGGTTGCAGGCCAGGTCTCCAGCTAGATCCATGGCTGGAGGCAGGTGAAAGGCAACCACACATTGATGCCTCTCTTCCTCTCTGCCTCTCTCCCTTCCCCTCTCTCTAAAAGTAACACAATCTAAAAAAATAAATAAGTAGAGATGATAAATAAATGGTGAATGTGTTTATGCACACTGTACATTTGTATATATATAACTACATAGGCACACAGTCTTTAGTCCACTGAGGGGGCCTGGGAGCAGTGATACCATAAAAATAATGCATACACTTAGTCCAGATCTCTTCTAGTAGGAACCAGGACTCCTTGGGCAAATGGTTGATTCCAGAGCTAAAGCCTGAACAATGTGGTTCCAGGAAGTGAGGAACCACTCTAAGAATGACCCAAAGGTCAAGGAGCCACACTGAAGGGGCTCCCACTGGCCAAAGGTGGACAATTTGAGCATCAAAATAATGATAGTAAAAGATTATATAACCCATTAGATACAATAGGCAACCATGAGATCATACTGATATTTACTCAGTTATAAAGTATCTCCCCACAAGACACTCATTAGTTACAAATTAAAAAAGAGTGACTTCATAGTGGAGAAGCCTGGCATTCACCATTGAATCGTGTGACGAACACTGGCACTACCAGCATGGGACAAGGTGACATTACTCACTCCCCTCCTTAAAAGATATAACTGAGAACCCAACTTCACTTCCGTGGTCTCCCTGCCAGGGATGCATAACCTGAATCTATCTATGAGAAACACCTAACAACTCAAATGGGGAGGCATCCTGAAATGTAATTGACCTATAATCTTCCAACAAGTCAAAACTGAGAAGCTGTTCCAAATTATAGGAGAACAAAGAGATATGTTGACTAGAGGCTACACCCAATTCTGGGTTAAATACCTAAAGAACATCACTGGGACAACTGGGACAACCTGAATGGGATGTGTGGGATGGGCAGCTGCCAAGTATCTACGTAAATTTCCTATCTGGTCATAAGGGAGAATGTCTTTGTTGCAGGAAATAAAGTAAAGTGCCTGAGGATGATGCAGCATCAGGTCAAAAACTTACTTGCAAATGATTTGTGAAAAAAAGTTCTTTGTACCCTTCTTGCTACTTTTTATTTTTAATTTTTTTTTTAAGATTTTATTTCATTATTTTTAGAAAGGGGAAGAGAGAGAGGCAGAGAGGGAGAGAGACATCAATGTATGGTTGTATTTCACCTGCCTCCAGCCACAGACCTGACTGGAGACCTGGTTTGCAACCTGGTCATGTGCCCTGGCTGGGGAACCTTCTTGCTACTTTTTAAAGTCTGATATTACCTTGAAACTTTTTTTAAAATCCTTGATGACTTTAATCACATTTCACCAGGAATACATCCTGTAGCTATAGCTCAGTCTCATATTTATGGTCTCAGTGGTCTAATGACTCATATAATCAACAATAAGTTCTGAGTCCCTACTATGTGTTATATTCTCAGTGCTGAGAATATAGGGGTGAACTAAACAGAAAAAAATACCCACTTCATGACCTCCAGTCAAGATGGCAGTATAAGTTAACATGGCTAGCCCCCTCACACAATCACATCAAAATTAAAACTAAATTACAGAGAGAATCCAAGATGGAGGCATAGGTAGACATGCTGCATCTCCCCCAACAACCAAGAATGGATACATCTACCTAAAAACTAGCCAATCAGAAATTCCAGAATATTGAGCTATGGGGAAGTCAAACAAAAGACATAAACAGGCCCTGGCTGGTGGCTCAGTGGATAGGTGCTGGCCTACAAACCCAAGGGTCTCTGGTTCGATTCCCAGCCAGGGCACATAACTAGATCTCCAGCCAGGTCCGTAGCTAGAGGCAGGTGAAAGGCAACCATACATTGATGTTTCTCTCCCTCTCTGCCTTTCTCCCTTCCCCTCTCTTTGGAAATAATAAATAAAATCATTTTTTTAAAAAAAAGATGTAAAGATATAAAAGAAGAAATACTCATCCAGGCAGGTAGGAGGGGAGGACCAGGAACAGAGAGGACATGGTTTGTGGAGTAGGTTGGCAGCATGTGGTTTGGCAGCGTGGCAGTTGTGGTGGAACAGTGACTGTGGCCGACCAACAGAAAATGCAATCACACATTTAAAAAAATGTAGGAACATCTGTTGAGTGCTCCCAGCACCAGATGAGAACTTGTGGATCACGATTCCAGGGCCAGGACAGGAGTGAAGGGTGGAGGGGGATAAAGCCATATCACTTCTGACTATGAAAACTAGTGGAGGTTGGGGCAGAGGAATAAACTGCCAGTCTGTCAGCAGGGTCTGTTTGTTTAAAAGCTCCCACCATCCTTGAACATCCACAGACCTGCCCACTCTGGGAACCATGGACAGGGCAACAGCTAGAGGCAGGAGTCCCATAAGGGAAGCAGAAGTGCCTGAAAAGGGGCGAATGGTGAGCAAGCAGCATTGTTCCCTCTCAGACTCCTCTCCCACATACAGTGCCACAATATTGCAAAACAGGTCACCTGTACTGACGAAAACGTAAGGCTCCACTCATTACAAGGTGTAACATGTAACAGGTACTCTACCTAAGACATAGAGACAAAGACATAAGAGCCTGTCAACTTGAGGAGAGAAATATGGACCAAAAAAGGGGACAGATCAAGGTTCCAGTGGGTGAACTAAGTGACAAAGAAAGAGCCAACCTAAAAGATGAGAAGATAACCAACATAACAGACACACAGTTTAAAATACTGCTGATAAAGACGTTCACAGACTTGACACATATACTTAAGCACGGCAAACACAGAAGGGAAGAAGTGAAGGCTAGGCTAAGTGAAATGAAGAAAAAACACACAAAACCAATGGTGAAGGGAAGGAAAACAGAGTTCAAACCAATGATTTGGAACATAAAGAAAAAATAAACAGTCAACCAGTACAGAAAAAGGAAACAAGAATTGAAAAAAATGAGGAGAGGCTTAGGAACCTCTGGGACAACAATAAGAAATGTTCCCACATCTGAATCATAGGTTGCCAGAAGGAGAAGAGAAAGAGGAATAGCAAGAAACTGAAAAGTTGTGTGAAAAAATGATGAAGGAAAACTTCCCAAATTAGACAAAGGAAACAGATATGCAAGTCCAAGAAGCACAGAGAGTCCCAAACAAGCTAGACCCAAAGAGGATCACATCAAGATACATCATAATTAAAATGGCAAAAGTTAAAGGTAAAAAGAAAATCTTAAAAGCAGTGAGAGAAAAGAAGAGTGTTATCTACAAAGGGATACCTATAAGACTGTCAGCTGATTTCTCAAAAGAAACTTTGCAGGAAAGAAGGGACTGGTAAGAAGTATTCAAAGTGATGAAAAGTAAGAACCTACAACCAAGAATACTCTATCCAGCAAAGCTGTCAATTAGAATGAAAGGGCAGATTAGATGCTTCCCAGACAAGGTATAGCTAAAGGAGTTCATCATCACCAAGCCATTATTGTATGAAATGTTAAACTGTCTTATTTAAGAAAATAAGGATGAAAGTTATGAACATTAAAAAGACAACAAACTCACAACTATCAGCAACAGAGCCTAAAAAATAAAAGCAAAACCGAACTGTGCAAACAATCAGAATAGGACCAGAATCATAGGTATAGAGATCATTGGGAAGGTTATCAGCTGGGAGGGGGAAGGTGGTGAAATGGGGAAATGGTGCAGGCATAAGGAAACATAATTGGGGGGTACAAGATAGACAGGAATAAGTTAAGAATAGTTGAAGAAAGGGCGAAATCAAAGGACTTACATGCACAACCCGTACACATGAACTAAGGGCGTGGGGTGTAGTGCAAGAGGGAATGGGGTTCTGGGTGGAGGGGACAAAGGGAAAAGAAAATGGGACAACTATAACAGGATAGTCAATAATAAATTCCTTAAAAAACTAAATTATTGAACAACCATCACTTAGAACCATCAGAAATCAAGTTGAATGGAAGTCTGACAACTATGGCAGTAAAGAAACCATGTCCGGAGTAAATATGGCAACAGAGTAGAGAGCAGTGCTGGTGGTGTTCTTGAGTACCAGAACAGCTGGAGGACAGGATAGGGAGCACAAGATGTCTGTAAGTCCCTAAGAATTGGAGCGGTAAGCATCTGGACTCAGGGGAGCACAGCCCAGAGGCAGCAGAGACCTAAAGGAGTGAAGGTGAGACAGTTCCAAATTGGCTTGCGTGCCAAGGTCGGCTATGGGCAGTGGCGGCCCTACCCAGAGGGGCATCTTTAACTGAAGCCAGCTCCGGGCTCCCTGGAGAAAAGAAATCTGAGCAGTGAAGGGTGGGCAGTGAGGGCAATCGCCAGAGGGAACAAGGAATTGATCTCCTGCAGGGGAGGAACTGTGTGAGAGCCTTGCTCCAGTGACAGAGAGGAAGCTCCTCACTGGGCCAGAGGTGGAGGAGAAGAGTCCTGCGGGAAGCAGAAGCAGGGAGCAGGAGCGGGGAGCAGGAGCGGGGAGTAGGGTAGTGCACCTGCCAGAGCAGCGAGAGTGCCGAAAACAGTGCTACTGGGCCACCAGGGAAAGAGTGGCTTGAAGCCCCTGCAAAGGGGTAGGCCCAGCCCTGCGCACCCACACCCGCTCCCAGGCTCCCACAGAAACTCCAAACTGCAAGCCAGGAACTTGCAGCTGGGGCAACTGACAAGACCATTGCAGGCAACAAAGGCTGTGATGCAGACACTCTGGGGAGCTGGGCATGCATCACAGAGACAGCAGTAAAAAACTCCTCAAAGAGCTGGACTGCTTGGAGGGCTGTCCAACACCTGGGGGAGCAGGGCACTGTTGGCAAGCAGGGGCAGCATCCTCCAGGAGCTGTGGGGACAGGGCCAGTCATCACAGGAGCCCGCCCTGCAGGGGAGCCAGGTGTCCATCACAGGCAGGAACCTCTTCCAGGAGATGGAGGGGGAGGAGTAGCCATAGACATCACAGAAGCACCCTGCTGGACTTCACACGTAAATAGAGAAGGGTGGGCCCCAGAACACCGGCAGCACTGAAACCCAGCTAGGCTGCTGGAGGCCCAGCCTACCTGGGGAAGGAGACTCAGAATCAGCCCTGACTGTGACAACCATAGGCTGTGCCACTCTAAGACCACACAGCTAGACTGCAGACTGCAGAGAACCGACCAAGAAAAAGAGGCAGACTCAGGAAATGGATCTCTGCTAATCTCAAGCACCTGAGTTACACCGAGAGCTACATGAACTATTAATCCCTAACGTATCCTTTTCAAAAGTTACTTCCAAGCCTCACAATTAATGCATTTTAAGTAAATACTGTTTATACCAGAGTGTATCCCAACTCACATATTTTTAATCCTCCCCTATCTCAATCCACCTAAATACCCAAGACCCTCCCCCTACTCTTGATTTAAAGTCTACTCACACTCCGACTACAATGCATTCCCAGTCCTCAATCTATGTATTCCTCCCCTCCCCAGCCACCTAAACCCTTTATTCTTTTTTTCTTTTTTTTCTGCTAAAAGCCCACAGGTCCTGGCTCCACCTGGACCAAACAGGGATCATTAAGGGTGAACACCCACCTAAACTCTTTCTTTCTTCTTATTATTAATAATTTTATTTTCTCTGCTAAAAGCCCACAGGTCCTGGCTCCTCCTGGACCAATCAGGGATCATTAAGAACAGGGAGGCAGATGCGGCAACTATATATATAGGCTTACACTGTTCATTTGTGCTTGATGCTTTCTGATTTTCTCTTTCCTCATTTCTATAGAATAGAAAAGTTGGCTTTCTCTCTCATGTACCTGCTATCTTTGTTGCTCCTCAGCACCCTTCAAAACTATCTATACTTTAGTCAACTTAATCATTTTTCCCCTCATACAACAGTCTTGATATTTCTACATCCCTATCAAGAATGGCTCAATTGCAGCTGAGGTGTGATAAAGCGCTGGGGTTCCCTTAGAGGATTTGGGGATATAGTTATGTTCATAGGCAGTCAAAAGGGAAAGTAAAAGAGATAGATATCACGGAAGGTATGGTTATTTTGCCTTGACTGGTGGTTCTATTTTAGGAGCAGCTCAAAAACCATGTATGAGAAAGGATAGGAGTGTCTTGCAATGAGCCAACTGGAAGGAAAGGAGCAACATACACAACCAATCCAGAATACAACCAAATAGCCCAAGTTAACAACACAAAGGCCACCCCAAGAGCAACATGTGGAGAAAATCTAGGAGACTGCAAAAGTGAACTCCACAAATCTCCTAACATAGTAGGGTGCTCAACAAAGGCAAGGAAGCAAAGCAGATTAATCCAAAGGGGGGAAAAAAAACGCAACAACAAACACCCAAAATGGAAGAAAAAAGAATCAGTCCACCACCAAATGGAAAGGAAGAATCCCCAGAATGATCACCAACTAAAACAGAGGCACATTATATATCAGATAAGAATTTCAAGAGAATAATGATACAGAAGCTCAATGAGCTCAGCCAGCTCAAAGAAAACTATAAACAACTCCAGGAAAATTATAAGGAACTTACTGAGAGCTACACCAGCACCAAAAAGGACTTAGAAACTATCAGTCAGAGCCAGGAGGAAATGAAGAATACAATTTCTGAATTGAAGAATACAGTAGAAGGAATCAACAGTAGGCTAGAGGAAGCAGAGGACCAGATCAGCAAGTTGGAGAAAAATGTAGACAAATATTCCAAGATAGTACAAGAGAATGAAAAAAGGCTGAACAAGAATGAAGAGGTTTTAAGAGAGCTGCAGGACAACATGAAACGTTATAACATCCGTATCATAGGGATACCAGAAGGAGAAGAGAAACAAGGAATGGAAACCCTATTCAAAAAAGTAATGATAGAAAATTTCCCTAACATGATGAGTGAAAATATTACTCAAGTTCAGGAAGCACAGAGGGTCCCAATGAAGACCAACCCAAACAGACCAACACCAAGGCACATTATTATGAAAATTGCAAATTTCAAAGACAAAGAGAGAATCCTAAAAGCATCGAGAGAAATGACAAATAACATATAAGGGGGCTCCAATAAGGCTATCAAATGATTATTCAACAGAAATAATTCAACCCAGAAGGGAATGGCAAGAAGTATTTCAAGTTATGATAAACAAATCCCTGCAACTAAGAATAGTCTACTCAGCAAGGCTCTCATTCAAGATGGAAGGAGAAATAAGAAGCTTCCCAGACAAAAGAAGACTAAAAGAATACATCTCTACCAAACCAGCATTGCAAGAAATGCTAAAGGGTCTGCTTTAAAAATAAATAAAATGAAGAAACAGACTGAGCTAAGAGGAAAATTGGTACAAAGTGAGAAAATGTCAATGAATAAATATCAATCAATAATAACCTTAAATGTAAACCAATTAAATGCACCAATCAAAAGACACAGGGTAGAGTGGATAAGAAAACATGACCCACGTATATGCTGTCTTCAAGAGACCCACCTCAGAACAAAAGACTGACACAGACTGACAGTGAAGGAATGGAAAAATACATATCAAGCAAATGGACATGAAAAAAAGGCTGGAGTAGCAATATTTATTTCAGACAAAATAGATTTTAAAATGAAGACCATAAAAAGGGATAAAGAAGGACATTTCATTATACTTAAGGGAACAATCCATCAAGAAGAAATAACTCTTAAGAAATAACTCAAGAAGTAAACATATAACCACCCAATGTAGGAGCTCCAAAATATATAAGGAAAATCTTGGAGGAGTTCAAGAAAGATATAGAAAGCAACACACTAATAGTAGGGGATTTTCAATACCACACTATCAACAATGGACAGATCTTCCAAACAAAAAATCACCAAAGATAAGATGGCATAGAACAACACTCTAGACAAAATGGACTTAACTGATGTATACATAGTCTTTTACCCTAAAGAAGCAAAATACACATTCTTTTCAAATGCACATGGATCATTCTCTAAGATAGACCACATGGTAGGTCATAAGACAAACCTCCACAAATACAGAAAAACTGAAATTATACCAAGCATCTTCTCAGATCATAATGGCTTGAAACCAGAAAACAAGCTCAAGAGAAAAAAACAAAAATACTCTAACTCATAGAAACTGAATAGCATGCTTTTAAGTAATGAATGGGTTAACAATGAGATCAAAGATGAAATCAAAAAGTTCCTGGAAACAAATGACAATGAACACACAAAAGCCCAAAACCTATGGGACAGAGCAAAAGCAGTGCTCACAGGGTAATTTATAGCAATACAGGTCTACCTAAAAAGGTCACAAGAAGTTTATAAAAACGACCTAACCATAAAGCTGCAAGAACTACAGGAGCAACAACAAACAAAGCCCAGAGGAAGTAGAAGGAAAGAAATCATCAAGATCAGAGCAGAACTAAATAACTCAGAAATTCAAACTATAATTTGAAGAATCAACAAGTCCCGGAGCTGCAATCTACATATTCAATGCAATCCCAATTAAAATACCAATGACAGATTTCACAGAAATAGAAAAAATACTTCAAAAATTTATATGGAGCCAAAAATGCCCATGAATAGCCACAGCAATCTTGAGAAAAAAGAGTAAGGTAGGAGGAATCACAATACTGGACCTCAAACAATACTACAAGGCTACTGTCATCAAAAAGCCTGGTACTGGCATAAGAATAGACATATAGATCAATGGAACAGAACAGAGAACCCAGAAATTAACCCAGAACTCTATGGTCAACTAATATTCAACAAAGGGGGAAGGAATATAAAATGGAGTAAAAACAGTCTCCAACCAACAAGTGGTGTTAGGAGAACTGGACAGCAACATGCAAAAAGATAAAACTAGACCACCAACTTACACCATACACCAGAATAAACTCAAGATAGATAAAGGATTTAAACATAAGCAGCACCACCATAAAGGTCCTAGGGGAAAATATAGGCAATAAACTTTTTGATATCCTACACTGAAATATGTTTACTGATAATTCACCAAGGGCAAAGGAAATAAAAAAACAAATCAACAAATGGGACTATATCAAATTGAAAAGTTTCTGTTCAGCTAAAGAAAACACCAGCAAAATTCAAAGGGAACCAACTGTATGGGAAGACATAATTGGCAATGATATCTCAGACAAGGCTTTGATCTCCTAAATATATAAAAATCTAATGTGATTCAACACCAGGGAGACAGACAGCCCAATTAAAAAATGGGCAAAAAACCTGAACAGACAACTCACTGAGGAAGACATACAAAGGGCCCAGAGGCATATGAAAGAATGCTCAGCATCACTAGTCATCAGAGTGATGCAAATTAAAACCATAACAAGGTATCACCTCACAACTGTCAGAATGGCAATCATCAACAAATCAATAAACAACAAGTGTTGACAAGGATGTTGGGAAAAGGGAACCCTAATGCACTGTTGGTGGGAATGTAGGCTGGTGCAGCCACTATGGAAAACAGTATGGAGTTTCCTCAAAAAACTAGAAATCAAACTGCCTTTTGATCCAGCAATTCCACTACTTGGACTATACCCAAAGAATCCTGAAATACCAATTCAGAAGAACCTATGTGCTCCTATGTTCATAGCACCACTATTTACAATAGCCAAGTGCTAGAAACAGCCTAAGTGCCCATCAGTGGATGATTGGATCAAAAAACTTTGGTACATTTACACAATGGAATACTACACAGCAGAAAGGAAAAAGGAACTCCTACCCTTTGCAACAACATGGATGGAACTAGAAAGTATTATGCTTAGTGAAATAAGCCAGTCAGTGAAGGACAATTACCATATGATCTTACCCATTACAGGACAATAATGAACAAAACAAAGAACAAGCAAAACAGAACCAGATATATGAATACAGTGAATAGGCCTTCATTGAGCAGGGGGAAGGAGGGTGGGGGGAGAGGGGAGGAAGAGGCAAGAAAGGAGAGCAGTTTAGACAACAACCTAGTATGAAGGAACCATGGACATGGACAACAGGTGGGATTGACTTTGGTGGGGAATGGCTGGATGAAGAAGAAGTCAGGGGAGTAAAAAGGCAATGGATGTAATACAACCACAATAAAATTAAATTAAAAAAAAAAAGAAAGAAAGAAACCAAGTCCATCGAGACTAGTAGGGTGAGCAGAAATACAGAAAGAGCTGGTCCCACATCCACATGTGATGGGTAAAAAATTGAGGAGGGATATCTTGGAAGCAAGGAGGCTCAGCCCCACACCAGGTCTCCAACCCCAGGGTTTCAGTGCCAGAAAGATAAGTCCTATAACTTCTGGCTGCAATAACCATCAGGAACTGAGTCATTGGAAGAAACTTCTGGAATCCCACACAATTTAAAGGCATCCATGGTGTACAGGGAGTAACTGAGGTGTCTTGGCATCAAGGTGAGAGCTGGTGGATACCTTTCTCCTAGACAGAAAGGCAGGCAGAGGCCACTGTCCCTTTCCTGACCGCTCTCCCCAACAGAGCCACAGAGCCTGCAGATGGGTGCCATATTTAAGACTCCATCAACTGGCTGCAACTGTTTACACCATCCTGGAGATCCAGAGACTCCAAGACTATTAACAGAAAATTACACATGGAATGGCTGGTCTTGGCTCATGCTTCACAATTTCCTGAATCTTCTCAACCAAGCAATAGCCAGTCTCAATAAGCCCCAGTACCTCTTGCTAAGTGGCCTCAGTCACAGAACTAGCAGCATCCAGCTTAGATTCAAAACTTGGCTTCACCTGGGATCGCCAAGTCCAGCACAAGTAGCAGCCATCTCAGATTGCTTGATAGAACAGGTAGGATGGACTGGGGCAAAATACACGTAAGGGCTGACCTTGGCCTGCACCACCACTCAGGAAACCTCAGAGCCTGGGCACCCAGTGGACAGCTACAAATTTCATCAGAGCTCCTGTATAGCTGTTCCTCCATAAAGGGTGGAGGTTGGTGGTCAGTGATCATAGCCAGTCCTTACAGGTTATTGGCCTGAATAAAATCCCTTTTGTTGACCTGCCAACAGCAATTAAGGGTCAACTACAAGAGAAGGATGTATTCAACCTCACACAAAAGGTGCACCTAAAGTACCCAACTTAGGTGATAGGGAATTGCCCTATCTTGGTAGCATAGCCTAATGTAGTAGGTGTCCTGGACATTAGGCTATGCTACTAAGATAAGGAGTCATAGAAGTTCTACCTAATACGTAGAAACAAAGAAAGACTGCCAAAATAAGGAGACAAAGAAACATGGCCCAATGAAAGATAGATCAAAACTCCAGAAAAAGAACTAAATGAGAGATAAGCAATCTATCAGATGAAAAGTTCAAATCATTGGTTATAAGAATGCTCAAAGAACCTTGTGAGAACCTCAAAAGCATAAAAAGATTCAGTCAAAAATGAAGGATACACTAATTAAAATAAACAATTTACAGGAACAACAGTAGAGTGAATGAAACCAAGAAACAAATCAATGATTTGGAATATAAGGAAGCAACAAACAACCATCCTGAAAAAAACAAAAAATTCAAAAATGACAAGACTAGTGTAAGCAGCTGCTGGGACAACTTAAAGCATTCCCACATTCGCATCATAGGGGTGCCAGAAGGAGAAGAGAAAGAGCAAGAAACTAGAAATCTATTTGAAAAAATAATGATAGTTTTCTAACTTGGTAAAAGAAATAGACATGCAAGTCCAGGAAGCACAAGGAGTCCCAAACAAGATGGAAGGCCATTCCAAGACACATCATGATTAAAATGCCAAAGGTTAAAGATTAAGAGAAAATATTAAAAGCATCAAGAGGAAAGAAGTTAAGGGAGTTTCCCTAAGACTGTCAACTGATTTTTCAAATGAAATTTTTCAGGTTAGAATGGAATGGCAAAAATATTCAAAGTCATGATAAATAGGGATGTATAGCCATGATTGCTCTACCCAGGAAGGCTATCATTTAGAATCAAAGGGCAGATAAAGTGCTTCTCAGGCAAGGCCAAGCTAAAGGAGTTCATCATCGCCAAGCCCTTATTACATGAAATGTTGTTTATTTAAGAATAAAAATAAAAACTAAAGCCCTGGCTGGTGGCACAGTGGATAAGGTGCTGGTCTGCGAACCCAAAGGTCGCTGGTTCGAGTCCTTGATAGGGCACACATAATCAGGTTGCAAGCCAGGTCTCCAGCCAGCTCTGTAGCTAGATGCAGGTGAAAGACAACCATACATTGAAATTTTAAAAAAATCTTCCACTCTCACCAATAACCCTTCAAATGAAGCCTTTAAATGATCTTTTAGCACAGCCTCTCTCCTCTCTGCCTCTCTCCCTTCCCTTATCTCTAAAAATAATAAAATCTTTTTTAAAAAACTATGAACTATAAAATGGCAATAACTATGTATCTATCAACAATTGAATCTAAAAAACAAACTAAGCAAACAAGAAGAACAGACACAGAATCATGAAATACAGAGAGTGTTATGATGGTTGCTAGATGGGAGAGGTGTTGGGGAATGGGTGAAGAGGTGAGAGAATTAAGAAGTACAAATAGGTACTTCTATAGAATAGCCATGGAGAAATAAAATACAGTATACAAAATGGAGTAAGTGCCCAAAGAACTTACATGTATGACTCATGGACATGAATAATGGTGTGGGGATTACCTGAGGGTGGGGGTGCAGGTAGAGGGAAGCAAAAGGAGATAAATCAGGACAACTGTAACAGCATAATCAATAAAATATAATTTAAAATAAAGCAAATCAATAAACATAAAAATGTAATACACAAATAGGTAGTTAAAGAACAGCTACGAGGATATAAAGTACAGTACTAGAAATGTAGTAGCCAAAGAACTTATACACAACCCAGGGACAACAGTGTGAAGACTGCCTGGTGGAGTGGGTGGAGCTGGCTGGAAAGGGGATAAAAAGAGAAAAATTGAGACTGTAATAGCAAAATCAATAAAATATAATTTAAAAAAATACTCATTCTGCCCTGCCTGGTGGCACAGTGGATAAGGCACCAGCCTGCAAAACCAAAGGTCACTGATTCAATTCCCAGCCAGGGCACATAACCAGGTTACAAGCCAGGTCTCCAGCTAGGTCCGTAGCTGGAGGCAGGTGAAAAGCAACCATACATTGATGTCTCTCCCCCTCTCTGCCTCTCTCCTTTCCCCTCTCTCTAAAAATAATAAACAAAAAATCTTTAAAAAATAAAAAATACTCATTCTGAAGACGTACACATTCTATCAGGGAAGCGAAATAAACACCCACCACAGAGATTACACCATTGCTGTAGAAAAACTGACAGGTACAGAAATTAAATACTTAATGCACTCACCAAAGAGCATATTGTACATATTCTGATTACATTTTTTCAGCACCAAATGAAATGCTAATATTCTTCCCACTTGACTGATGAAAAAATTGAAGCAGAGAGACCATGACATCTCCCCAAAGTCCCACAGTTGATATAGTCTTCCTCAAAACCCCTCCTGTTGCCCATCCTACCATTCTGCCTTCTCCTAGGTTCCAATGGGAACAGATGCTGGCTCTGAAGCCAACAAAACAAAAAGGAGGAATGTGTTATTTCTGAACAGATCAGGATTTTCTGAGTAGGTATAGTGACCTACTCAAATCGGAACAACACTGAAAGCCATGGACCAGCCTGAGTGAACAGGTGTATGCAGCCACTCTCTGGGGCCCAGACACAGGGCCTAGCACCACATGGACTCAGTAATTGCTGCCTGATACCTTCCAGGGCTTTGAGTTACAAATACTTTAATATCTATTCAAATATTCAGTATCAATTTCAAATACTATTTAGTCTATAAAACAGCGTTTTGCAGAAAATAAGATTTCTATCTGATGAAAGCACCTTATCTGTATCAGCAAGTTACTCATCCACATTGTAAAACATGTTAAGTTACATTTGGGGCAGTTCATGGATGTCATTGGAAAAAAGAGTAGAATGATGAATATTTAAAGGCTGTGCTAAAGGATCATTTAAAGGCTTCATTTGAAGGGTTATTGGTGAGAGTGGAAGATTTTTTTTTTAATTTCAAAGAATTTGGTATGCTAAGATGTCAAAGAGCAAAACCCTATAGAGAGGGGTGACTGAGAGAAGCTTCCAAGAAGGTAGGCAGGAGCAAGGAAGAATGGGGACCAAAGATGAGTGGGTTTAGAGATATGGCCACTAGAACACACACCTGATAAGTCTTTGAGGAGAAACAGTGTTGTCTGCTAGCAGGAAGGGAAAGACGAGGTTGCAGAGTTTGGAGGAGAGGGGAGGAGGTCTAAAGAATGCCATCTCACAGCAAAAGTGAGGCTGAAAGGCAGGTAGAGGCCCCAAAAGGTGATGATGGTGAGTAAAGATAAAAACACTTAGATCAGAAAATAAGAAGAAAAAAAGTCAGAGTCCATATGTTAAAGTTTACATATCAGGTTGAAGTATAAAAGATCTTTTAAAGAAGTCACTAAAAGTACTAAATACTATAACTAGAACTAGAATTTCTAGAGCTATAAGTTAAAAGAGATCAGCTGAGAAGATGGTGGGAGGGTAGTGAACAACACTTAGTGCCTGCTTTGGTTTCTGAGCTGCTAGGGGAGAGGACAAGGAATGTGAGACAGGTGAAAATTACAGGGAGTTGGTGCAGGAACTATCTGGATTCTGTTGCAACTTATCTGGAGATTGCAGAACTGAGAGTTGGTGTGACCCAGGTCCACAGCACCAGGCTGCAGGTCAGGGCCTTCTAAACAGTGTCACCACGGCAGCTCAGCCAGGCATATATGGTGGTTCTGTTTAAAGACAGCTTCAGGCCAGCTAGTTGACCAGGTATCTTAGCAACAGTGTGGACAGACAGTGCAGGTTCAGAACAACTGGAGAGCTGCATTCCTACAGAGAATCCATGTGGCAATGGCAAATGGGGGGAACTGTATGAGTTTGGAGGGGATAGTGGGATCCAGCACTGCTGCTGCTGGCTGCTCAGTGAGAAAGGGGGCATGGCATCCAGGACCACCCCAACTGTGACAGTCAGCAAATTGCTCAGCTCTGCCCCTTTCAACCCTTGCACTCCTACACTCCTGCAGGAGACCCACATTGCAGATTGGACTGGAGGAACTGTGTGAGTTTGGAAGAGATAGTGGGAGTAAAGCTGACAGTGGCGCACCCAACTGGGAGCCCAGCCTGCAGTGGCAGCTCACTCTAACTAGAGGCTTAGTGGGACCTGGGGCATGGCAACCTTCCTGCCATGACAGTGACAAACTGCATACTCAGCCCTGCACTCTAAGGTGCTTAAGCCTGACTGCAGATACTGCAGATTACAGAGAGACTGGATCAAGGAAAAGAGGCAGATACAGGAAATACAGTGCTGCTAATTCAAAGACAACCTATCTAGGCCCTGATTGGGGAATGGTCTGGCATCATCAGGGGCAAAGCCAGAAAGAGAAGAAAGGAGGGGAAAATACCCAGATACTATGGTAATGAAATACACTATGAACTTCTGCATGAAATGTGAGTCCCCAGCATGTCCTTTTTAACATTCATTTCTTTTTTGATTTTTGTTTTTTTTAAGATTTTATTATTTTTAAAGAGAGGGGAGGGGAGAGAGGCAGAGAGGGAGAGAGACATCAAGGTAAGGTTGCCCTTGTCACCTGCTTCCAGCTACGGACCTGGTTGGAGACCTGGCTTACAACCTAGTTATGTGCCCCAGCTGGGAACTGAACCAGCGACCTTTGTGTTTGCAGGCCAGCGCCTTATCCACTGTGCCACCAGCCAGGGCTAACATTCATTTCTTACCCTCACAGGAAGTGTATTTTAAGTAACCAGTGTCTATATTAGTGTATCTCAAATCTCATATTTTCAAACCTCCCTTCCCTCACTCCATATTACCACCCAATTTCCTCCTCTTCCTTTTGTTCTAAATTCTATTTTCACTCCAGCTACAATTCATTTCCAATGTCCACCCTAGTCACTTCTTGCCTCTCAAGCCTCTCAAAACCATTCTTTTTGTCAGTAATCACCACACACTCTTTTGTTGTTATTGTTGTTCATAAAATATACTTTTTTTTCCTCTCTAGCTTGACTAATCAGTACTCACTGAGTGTGAATAGGTAGGCAGCTGTGGTGTCTATGCAAACTTATTTATAAATATTTATTACTCAGAAATCTCAAATCTTAGCATTCCCCTCTCCTACTCCACTTAATACCTTCCTCAAGCCTTTTCTTTTTCATTTCCAAATAGAGTTTTTCCCTGGCCTAACCTGGACCCAAACCCTTGCTCTTACTATTCCTCCTCCTTGTATCACCTCAAGATCACTTTTCTTTCCTCCATACATCTCTGAAGCTTCTCTTTCTTTCATTGTTACTTTGCAATCCAACCCACCTGTAGTTAAGAATACATCATACATTGTCAAGAGTACTGTGCTGAAACTTCTTGACTAATTTGGTTCCCTTGTTTTTATAATTCAACTTCCAGTTTTTAGGTAAGTGTGTTTCTTCTCATGGTATATATATGTGCGTGTGTGTGTGTGTGTGTGTGTGTGTATGCATACATCTACGTATATAACTTCTGTCTAGACTTAATACTGTATACTTGCCCTTTCTTGCTTCATTCTAATTTTACCCCCCATTTCTTTATGAGATGTAAATTTTGCTTTCTTTCTTTTATCACCTTACCACTTCTCATTATTATCACTGCTTCTCCATCTCACCAGTCAAAAACCATTTATAATTTAGTAAGTCAACTCAGTTGTTTCTCCTCTCTTATAATACTCTTAATCTCTGTACATCCTTAACAATACTGGTTTATTTACAGCTGAACATGTGATTGCTAGTGGGGGATTTCTTTAAGGATGGGGGTATTTTGCCTGGCTCACAGTTGAAAGTGTGAATGTGGTAGAAGATATCTTTGAAGGTATGGTTATCTTGCATGATCTGGTGGCTCTGTTTTAGTAGCAGCTCAATAATAGTAAATAAGACATAGTACAAGGAGTGTCTCTCAACCAACCAGCCAGAGAGATGGAATCATCAACAAGCAACAAATCAGCCAAATCCAAAATACCACAAGACAGCCCAAATAAATGACACAAAGGGCATCCCAAGAGCAGCAAGTTGAGAATATCTAGAAGACTGGATCACTGAATCCCATGGGACCCCTTATCTTCATGAAAGATCACCCCATGAAGGCAGGGAGTCAAAACAGATTAAGAAACAAAAAAGACACTGAAAATGGGGAGAAAAAGGAACAATCCATCACTAAAAGGAAAGAAGGAATCCCAGAAAGACTGCTAAATGAAAAGGAAAAAAAAAAACAAAAAAAAAACAGCAAGCAAACAATCAGGCTTGGAATTCAAAACAATAGTTATAAGAAAGGTCAATGAGCTGAGCAAGCTCAAAGAAAACTACAAAGAACTACAAAGGAACTACAAAGAACTCTAGGGAAACTACAAGGAACTTACTGAAAATTACACCAGCATTAAAAAGGACATAAAAACCATCAATAAGAACCAGGAGGAAATGAAGAATACAATTTCCCAATCGAAGAACACAGTAGGAGGAATCAAAAGAAGGTTATAGGAAGCAGAAGATTGGATCAGCAAACTGGTGAACAATGTGGAAAAAATACCGACAGTGCACCAAAAAGAAGAAAGACAGAAAAAGAATAAAGAAGGCCCTGGGTGGTGGCACAGTAGATAAGGCACTGGCCTGCAAACCCAAAGGTTGCTGGTTCAATTCCCAGCCAGGGCACATAACCAAGTTGTAAGCCAGGTCTCCAGCCAGGTCTGTGGCTGGGGGCAGGTGAAAGGCAACCATACATTGATGTCTCTGTCCCTCTCTGCCTCTCCCCCTTTCCCTCTCTCTAAAATTGATAAATAAAATCTTTAAAAAAAAAAAGATAGAAAAAGAAAAAGAGACAAAGAAGGACATTCCATGATACTTAAAGGAATACTCTATCAAGACAATACTATATCAAGACATATACATGTACCCAATATAGGAGCACTCAAAATCATAAGAAAAATATTAGAAGACTTCCAGAAGCATATCAACAGCAACACACTCATAGTATGAAATTTAAACACCCCATTATCAATAATGGACAGGTATTCCAAGCCAAAAACAAAAAAACAAAACACCAAGAATATCATGGCAATTAACAACCCTCTAGATCTAATGGACTTAAACGATATATACAGAACTTGTCACCCCAAGGAGGCAAAATACACTTACTTTTCAAATGCACATGAAACATTCTCAAAGACAGACCACATGGTAGGACACAAAACAAGCATCAACAATGTCAAAAAATTGATATTATATCAAGCATACTCTTAGATCACATTGGCTTGAAACTAGAAATCAACCTCAAGAAAATATCCAACAACATTCAACTTCATGGAGACTGAATACCATGCTATTGAATAACAATGAGATCAAGGAAGAAATTTAAAAGTTTCTGGAAACAAAAGAAAATGACACAACAGCCCAAAACCTCTGGGACACAGCAAAGGGAGTGAGAAGGAAGTTAATAGCAATACAGGCCTACCTAAAAAGGATAGAAGAATCTCAAATAAACAACCCAACCATAAAGCTACAAGAACTAGAAAAACAACAAGCAAAGCCCTAAGAAAGTAGAAGGAAGGAAATAATCAAGATCAGAGCAGAATTAAATGACATAGAGACTTAAAGAATAATTCAAAGGATCAATAAATCCAGAGGCTGATTCTTAGAAAAGATAAATAAAATTGATAAGCCTTTAACCAGATTCATCAAGGAAAAAAAAAGAGAACACCTGAATAAATAATATCGCAAATGAGAGAAATCACAACTGATAACACAGAAATACAAAGAACTGTAAGAAATTACTATGAACAGCTATATAACAAAAAGTTTGACAACTTAGGTGAAATGGACAAATTTCTAGAAATGAATAATCCTCCAAAACTCAATCAAGAAGCAGAAAGCCTAAACAGACTAATAACAACTAGAGACACTGAAGCAGTAATCAAAAAACTCCCAGCAAACAAAAATCCTGGACTGGATGGCTATACAGGTGAATTTTACCAAACATTTACAGAAGAACTAACCCTTATCCTTCTCAACCTATTCCAAAATATCCAAAAAGATAGAAGACCCCCAAACCCTTTCCGAGGCCAGAATTATTCTAATCCCTAAACCAGGTCAAGTCCCAACAAAAAAGCTACAGGCCTGTATCACTGATGAACATAGATGCTAAAATCCTCAATAAAATACTGGCAAACTGGACCAGCAATACATTAAAAAGATCATACACCATGATTAAGTGGAATTCATCCCAGGGATACAAGGATGGTATAATATTTGCAAATCAATAAACATAATATACCACATAAACAAAATGAAAGACATCTCAGGAGATGCCAAAAAGCATTTGATAAAGTATAGCATCCATTTATGATAAAAACACTCAGCAAGATGAGAATAGAGGTAGCATACCTCAACATAATAAAAGCCATATACGAGAAACCTGCAGCCAACATGTATTCAATGGGCAAAAACTAAAAACCTTCCCCTTAAGATCAAGAGCAAGACAAGGGTATCCACTCTCAACATAATTTTGAAAGTTATACCCATAGCAATCAAACAGGCAAAAGGAATCAATGTCATCCAAATTGAAAAGGAGGAAGTAAATCTGTCATTATTTGCAGATGACATGATAGTGTACATAGAAAACTCCACCAAAAAATCTACTCCATCTAATAATTGAATTTGGCAAAATAGCTGGATACAAAGTCAATATCCAGAAATTAAAGGCATTTTTGTATACCAACAATGAAACATCAGAGATAGAAAGTAGAAAACATATCCCATTGACTACAGCAACAAGAAAATCAAGTACCTAGGAATAAACTTAACCAAGGAGATAAAAGACCTATACTAGGAAAATTACAAAACACTGATGAAAGAAATTAAGGAAGATTCAAATAAATGGAAGCATATACTATGTTCATGGATAGGAAGAATTATCATTAAAATGTCCCTGGCCTTGATTGGTGGCACAGTGGACAAGGCACCAGCCTGTGAACCCAAAAGTGGCTGGTTTGATTCCTAGCCAGGGCACATAACCAGGTTGCACGCCAGGTCTCCAGCAAGGTCCATGGTTGGAGGCAGGTGAAAGGCAACCATACGCTGATGTCTCTCTCCCTCTCTGCCTCCCTCCCTTCCCCTTGCTCTCTGAAAATAATAAATAAAAAATCTTTAAAAAATAAAATAAAATAAATGTCCTTACAACCCAAAGCCATTTTAGATTTAACACAATTCCTATTAAAATAGCAACATCGTATTTCACAGACCTAGAATAATACTTTTAATATTTATACAAAGCAAAAAATGACCACAAACATCCACGGCAATCTTGAGAAAGAACAAACTAGGGGGAATCACAATACCAGATATCAAACTGCATTACAAAGCACTGTAATCAAAACAGTCTAGTACTGGCATAAGAATACATATAGATCAATGGAACAGAATAAAGAGCCCAGAAATAAACCCAGGACTCTATGGCAACCAATACTGGACAAAGGAGAAGGCATTAAAATGGAGGGAAAACAGCCTCTTCAAACAAAGGAAACTAGACCCACCAACTTACACCATAAACTCAAGATGGATAAAAGAATTAAACATAAGCCATGCCACCATAAAAGTCCTAGACGAAAACATAGGCAATAAAATCTTAGATATCACAGGCAGCAATATTCTCACTAGTGAAACAAAGAAACAAATGGAACTACATCAAAATACAAAGTTTCTGCTCAGCTAAAGAAAATATCCATAAAATGAAAAGGGAACCCAGCCATATGGGAAAATATATTTGCCAATAACACCTCAAACAAGGGTCTGATCTCAAAAATATATAAAGAACTTATACAATTCCACAGCCAGGAGATAGAAAACCCAGTTTTAAAAAGGACAAACGACCTGAACAGATATTTCCTCCAAGGAGGACATACAAAGGGCCCATAGGCATATCAAAGAATGCTCAACATCAGTAGTCATGAGAGAGGTACAAATTAAAACCATAATGAAATACCACCCCACACCTGTCAGAATGGCCATCATTAACAAATCAACAAACAACAAGTGCTGGCGGAGCTGTGGAGAAAAGGGAACCCTGGTGCATTGCTGGTGGGAATAAAGACTAATACAGCCACAATGGAAGATAGTAATGGAATTTCCTCAAAGAGTAAAAACCAAACTGCCTTTTTTTTTAATCTTTTTTTTTTTTTTAATTTATTATTTTTCAGAAAGAGGGGAAGGGAAAGAGGCAGAGAGGGAGAGAAGCATCAGTGTATGGTTGCCTTTCACCTGCCTACAGCTATGGACCTGGATGGAGACCTGGCTTGCAACCTAGGTATGTTGCCTTGGCTGGGAATCAAACCAGCGACCTTTGGGTTCGCAGGCTGGCACCTTATCCACTGTGCCACCAGCCAGGGCAGAACTGCCTTCTGACCCAGCAATTCCACTGCTAGGATTGTACCCAAAGAACCCTGAAACACCAATTTAAAAGAACCTACGCACCCCTATGTTCATAGCAGTGTTATTTACAATAGCCAAGTGCTGGAAATAGCTTGAGTACCCATCAGTCAATGAATGGATAAAAAAACTTTGGTACATTCACACAATGGAATACTATGCAGCAGAAAAGAAAGAAGGAACTCCTACGTGTTGCAATAACATGCATGGAGCTGGAGTGTATCATGCTTAGAGAAATAAGCCAGGCAGCAAAAGATAAATACCATATGATCTCACTTAATACAGGAAACTAATGAACAAACCAAACACAAACAGAATAAAACCAGAGACATGGAAAAACGGGAGCAGAATGATAGTGACCAGGGGGTAGGGGGAAGTGGGAGAAGGAGGAAAAGTAGAGGACTGGTTTAGTCAAGGAGCTAACATAAAAGAACCATGGACATGGACAATGAGGTAGGGGTTGACTGTTGGCGAGGGGATGGAGAGGGTGGGTCACAGAAGAGCAATGGGGGAAAAAATGAAACAATTATAATACAACAATAAATAAATTTTTGAAAATAGATGAGATCATAGTTGCATGCATCTTCTAATTATAGCTTTGCTTTTTGGAATTAGTTTTCAGTTACCTTAAAAATCATTCTTTTAATACTAGGTCTCTCAGATAAGAAATCCAACATTGAAAACCCAGGGTTGAAGCGAATGGTTGACATGCAGACCCAGTACCCTCCAGAGCTGCTGGGTCGGATGTTGTCTGGGAATCCAGGCAGGTTCTCCACAAACAGATCAGCCCCTCCTTTCATGAGGCCAGACACGTAAAATCTGCAAAATTCACCCAAGCAGGTGTGAGCAACAGCCCCCAACTTTTGTAAAAATTTTAGCCAATCACCAAATTAGCCTTGGTTCCAATAACTTTATGAAACAAATATAAATATGTCCATTATAAACAAAGGTATACCTACTGAAGAGGCACTCATGCGCTCTGGGTCCAACTAGACATATTTTTAGAAAAAGCTGGTGGGCTGTTAGGGAAAGGGATCTGGATGCACAATTAGCATTAAATTAAGAGTCACACAGACTATGATGGTCAAGTGGTCTTGAGAAATGGGAGAAAAATATGCACCCTAGAGTTTAATGTTTATCATTATTTCATAAAAGAAAAGGTGCCCTGCTGATTCTCTGATTCTGTCCATTGACACCTCCATGCCCATCCCAGGCACAGAAGCTCTGATGAACAATGACAGCTCAGCAGATATTACACGCACCTTCTTATCCTTGCCATGGTAGTCTCAGCCACCAGGATGAAGTCCTCTGCAGGAGAAAGTTGCACTCCGTTAGGGAATCGCAACTGGTCCAGTAACACCTTTACCTCCTTGGTTTCAGTATCATACTCTAGCAGGCTGTGGATGCCAACAGCAAAGGGTCACACAAGGAGAGTACACAACCTCCCTGCTGGATTGAAGCCTTGCTCCCCTCTGGACAGGAATCTACAGAAGGGGACTCAGCTTTATAATAGAGTGACAAAGCCCCTGGTCATCCCCTGCTCAAATCTGATTCCAGGCTGGTCCCTAGGGGCCATTCCCCATCCATGGCAGCTCCAGGCAACCTCTTCCAGACATCCTATAGTTAGTTTTCTCATTGACCTGGGAGTTGGCTCAGCACCAGGGAGGCTACCATGGTTCCAGTCTCATAGAGGAGTCTTCCTTTACTGGGACAACCTAAAACCCAGGCCTGCTTGTAGGTATCTCCCAAATTTCCTAGACCATACCCACACATGGAGTAGCCTATTTTTATTCTCATCAAAGATGGCCTTACTTTCATAAGACCATCTTGCACTGTTTTGTTGTGTCCATCACCCATTTCCAGAAGCCATTAAGGTCCTATCTGAAATGCTGAATATTATGTTTAAAAATACTCCCAAGCTTCCCAAAAGTAATCATCTCTGCTAAAATTACCTTGCCTGACTGATGATCTTACTAAGCAAAAGATACAAAATACACACTCACCGCCCATCATCTGTTCCTTCCATAACCAGAAGCAGATAATCTCGTCTTTGCCATTTGCTGCTAGAATCTGTAAAGTAAATTTTCCTCCCATCCCGAGTTATTGTCAGATCATTCACAAAGGACATTTTCCGCCCCTCAATGGGTATGTCAGAGGACAGCAATAATTTCATTTCACCTGAAGTAGCACAGAAGAAAAAAAGAAAGGAAGAAAGAAAGGAGAAAAAAAAATTATTTTCATTCAAAGAACTTGTATCTCAATTATTTTAAAATGTTATTTAGCCTGATTTAAAAAGAAAACTAAAATGAGCTTCTCCATGACATAGGTAAGAAGACTTATTCCTTTTTTTAGTAAAAAACAATGTTTCTCTTCCTTTCATCTGTTAACTGATTAATTTTTTTAGACTATATTAAAGCAAAACCTTCCCTCCAAGGATAAGGAACTTTCTTATCGAGACTGACTTAAAAATCTATTGAGTCTTAGGTAAAAAGCAATTTTATATTTGCTTGTTTTGACCAAAACATAAAATGTTCTATTTACTTTTAAATAAGAAAGGTATTTTGTTTTTTAAACTTATCATTTGTTAAATGATAAGCTCTTTCCATGCATAGCATTTAAACCCTCATAACAACCCCACAAGGCAGGCAACATTACCCTTATTCATTGATAAGGAAAGTGTGCACAGAGAGGACAAGTAACTTACATAGCCACAAAGCCAACCAATAGCACAGCAGACCCATGCAGTTGGTCTGTAGTGCCTGAACCCAGGGTCCCATGCACCAGTGATAACAAACCCCTCCAAAGCATGACCCTCCCCCTGCCAAAGAACATACAGCAAATGTTAACACTGCTGGTCAAGGTGACATCATGGCCAGTCAGGGGAGAGGAACAGAAGGAAGAGATGGACAAAGAAAATGAAAAGACAGAGATGAAGGCTAAGAATAAGAGGACTGAGAGGCAGAAAAACAGAAAGATAAGACATAAAGAGAGACACAGAAAAATAAGGATGGAAGGAGTAGGTCTGACATCCTTAAAATAAGTCCTCTTGAGACCTATGGCTAAAACACAAATGCCAGGGGAAATTAAGATACTAACTAAATGAACATGAGTAGGAATTTATATGATATTTACAGTAGCTGATATTTGTAAGGTAAACCTTTCCTTACTAATCAATGAGTAAGAAAATATTAAGTCTTCAGTAGACTGTATTGAATAAATTCTATTAAATCCATGTATGCACATATTGTTCTAAAAATCTTAAATTATAACAGAAGGAAACAAAATATTGTCACATACGTGTCCAGGGATTTATTTCAAATAGTCCCTTGTACGCATCCACCACAAAAAGGGTCCCATTGGGCCCCGCCCGGATGCCCAGGGGTCTCCCACAAGTAGGTTCGTCATCCCGGGTTTCTAGAGAAACAAATGGACAGAAACTGGTGGCTGGTCTGACTGCCTGTGCCTCATCCATCCTTTTCTAACTATGCACAGTGCTGTAGAAAACAAAAAAGACCATGATATTGCAGATAGACCCACCACCATCCCAATTCTAGTCCCCTAGAGTTTAGGACAACTGTCCAGCATATCCAGAATGACCATCTGAGAATCCAGATCTGGACATATGCACAGCAACTGGTACCAAAGAATCATTATCCACATCAGCACCCCAAGACTTGAACAGTTAACTCAGGGAAGTCATCAGGACCCAAGCTTAAATTCCAGAATCCCTGCAGAACTTCAGGAGTTGGGAGGTTGATCTCAACAGTCTGCCCATCTAAGAACAAAATGGCTTTGTCTTCAACTAGCATAAAGGGAGAGCTACTATTTTATTCCTTAGATTCATTCTCTTGCTCTACTACCTACACTCTTTTGAAACCAGTGGCAGTGCATAATTACTACAGGGATCCTTACTCCAGGGTGCCCGCTGTGGAGAGCTTACTGTTGAGTACTTACTGAAGGGTTCGCACTGTAAGGTGTTTACTATGAAGTGCTTACTGCAGAGGAGCTGACAGCAGAAGTGGAGGGTGCTTGATGCAGGATGCTTACTAGAGGCATTTAGAATCAAAATATGGAGTACAAAAAGGCAGGTAAAAGAACCAAGTAGAGTATGATTCCATCCAATATAACCATGGGTGGCTATAAGCATCCATGAAAAGAAAAATAACTGAAAAGTTAGCCATTAAAATGTCAGTAATAAGTTACACCTTATATCCCTGACCTGGGCAGAGTTTGAGTTGCACCTGGTTTGGTGGTGCTTGTCTCATGCCAGCCAGGGACAGAGTAACTCCTTGTTTATCCCAGGTTGGTTTTTGGTTTGTGCCCATGCCTGGTTCATGCCTTGGACACAGGGAAAAAAAAAATAAGTTACACCTTAAAAGACTCTGGAGTAATTTTTCTTTATTCTTTGCACCTTTGTGTTGCTTGCATTTCACAATGAAAATGCATCATTTTTACAAAAACATTCTAGCTATTAAAAAATGATAGCTAATATGAAGTCAGAACTACCAGTGTTTGAACAGTAAGTTTCTTCTGCTCTAGGTTTCTAAAATTGAAGTGACTTCAGGGTATTTCCACTTTGAATGACAATGACATTGCTAAAATTTTGAGAAACTAATGCAGGAATCACATTTACACATTCAAGTAATAACAAAGCTGACTGCTTTGCTCAAGTAGCACTCAGACAACAGCCATCAATCTTTAAGTTAACTCAAAAGTGGGCATAGACCTCTGCAGAATGGCAAGTAGTAGGACTGAGAAGTAATGAACAGGTGCCATGGCCACTGCCTTGCTGGGAAACTGAGATGAAGGGTGACAACTAGGCACCATGATGTCCAAGGGACACGTGATAACACCCAAATCAGGCTATCTGCTAAGTGGAAAGAGCTCTTTTTCTCCAACAGTGAACCTAACTTACATAAGACCATGTGGCATCTTTTTGGATGATTAGAAGAGACATATATAGAGGAGATTATCACTGACTTACTGCATGGGCCTGACCCAAACCGGGCAATGGTATCTACTTCACCATTTTCAAATTTTACAACCCGGCCATCAGCGGTGCCAGTAAACATCACATCTGTTTAAGAAAATAGAAAAGAATAAGAATGTTACTTGGTTAGCCTTAGAATTGTGATCATATGACCTTCTACAACAGAGGTGGCTTATTGGTGTTTTTTTTTGTTTTTTTTTTAAAGATTTTATTTCATTATTTTTAGAAAGAGGGGAAGGGAGTGAGGCAGAGAGGGAGAGAGACATCAATGTATGGTTGTGCTTCACCTGCCTCCAGCCACAGACCTGACTGGAGACCTGGTTTGCAATCTGGTTATGTGCCCTGGCTGGGGAATCGAACCTGCAACCTTTGGGTTTGCAGGCCAGCGCCTTAACCACTGTGCTACCAGCCAGGGCTATTGGTGTTTTTCATTTCCAGAGAAGAAACAGCAATTCTGAAGATGAAGAGGAAGTGATGTCTGGGAACAAAAAGTCCTCAAAACATGCAGCAGTAAAATTGTAGGACCATAAGGCATCTTCCTGTGGGCTTGAACCTAACACTGGAAAAAAGGTGCAACAGACACATTGCCAGACAAGTCAATGATAAAACCATTGATTTTCTACTCTCTTGGGCTTTGCACTCAGGGACACGTGCTCATTCACATCTGTCTCACATCAGAGTTCAATGATGTGGCTGATCATATCCACCTAAAAGGATAGAACTGCTAGAAAGTCCCTCGGGATAAAATTAAAGCACATTAGGTACTTACTTCAGCATCACATATACTAAAATTGAAAAAATACAGAGATTAGCAATGGCCCCACACAAGCATAGCATGCAAATGCATGAAATATTACTTGCTTTTATTTATTTTTTAAATCCTCACCTGAGGACATTTTCTCATTTCTTTTTTAGAGAGTAAGAAGAGAGAGAGAGAAACATTAATGCAAGAAAGAAACATCAATCAGTTGCCTCCCATATTCACCCTGACTAAGGGTGACCAAATCAGGGATCGAACCCTTAACCAGCCGAGGTCACATTACATATTTTTTAAATGTATATTATAAATTCTAGGGCAACCACCAAAAAAAAGCTTTATAATACTAACATATGCTAAGAAAGGACAGAAAATGGAATCATAAAAACTACAAAAGAAGCCCTGGCTGGTAGCACAGTGGATACGGTGCCGGCCTGCGAACCCAAAGGTCGCTGGTTTGATTCCCCAGTCAGGGCACATAATCAGGTTGCAAGCCAAGTCTCCAGCCAGCTCCATGGCTGGAGGAAGGTGAAAGGCAACCATACATTGATGTTTCTCTGTTTCTCTCCCTCTCTGCCTCTCTCCCTTCCTCTCTTTCTGGAAATAATAAATAAAATCTTTTAAAAAAATTTTTTTAAAAACTACAAAAGATAGACCATAGAAGACAAAATTAGGAACAAAAAACAAGGGCAATGAATAGAAAACCGTAATAAATATGGTAGCTACTAGCCCAACTGCTTCAATTCTTAGTTTAAACATCAATGGTCTCAATATACCAATTAAGACAGAGTTAAAAATCAGAGTATATTTTAAAAAATAATAATAATAACTATATATTGTAAGAAACCCACTTTAAATATAGATATATATACATTAGAAATAGAGGACTGGTCTTGGCTGGTGTGACTCAGTGGATTGAGTCCCGGCCTGCATACCAAAAGGTCTCTGGTTCAATTCCCAGTCATTGCACATGCCTGGGCTACAGGCTAGATCCCCAGTTGGCGGTGTGTGAGACACAAATACATGTTGCTGTTTCTCTACATCTGTTCTTTCCTCCTCCTCTTCTCTCCAAAAATAAATAAAATATTTTTCTTTAAAAATAGAGGACTGGACAAGCATCATGTCAACACTTAATAAAAGAAAGCTGAAATAATTAATATTAATTTTAGACAGCCAACTTAAAGAACAAGGAAAGTCGTAACAAAAAAAAAAATACATTATATAATGACAAAGGGTCAATTTCCCATGAAGACACTTTTTTTTCTTTTTTGTTAAAGATTTTATTCATTATTTTCAGAGAGAAGGGCAGGGAGGGAAGAAGAAAGGGAGAGAAGCATCAATGTATGATTGCTTTTCACCTGCCTCCAGCTACAGAGCTGGTTAGAGACCTGGCTTACAACCTGGTTATGTGCCCTGGCTGGGAATCAAATCAGTAACCTTTGGGTTCACAGGCCAGTGCCAATCTATTGAGCCACACCAGCCAGGGCGAAGTCATTCTTATGTATACTAATTGAGAAGAAAAAAATAAAATTGTCTTTCTTCACAGGTGATATAATTGTCTAAGCAGAAAATACAAAGATATCAACAACAAAACCTCCTAGAACTAATAAGTGATTATAGCAAGGTTAAGGATACAAAAATAATATTCAAATCAATTGCTTTCCTATATACCAGCAATAAACAAGTAAAATTTGAAATTAAAAACAGAGCCCTGGCTTGTGGCACAGGGGATAAGGCACCAGCCTGCAAACCCAAAGGTCATTGGTTCGATTCTCCAGCCAGGGCATATAACCAGGTTGCAAGCCAGGTCTCCAGCCAGATCTGTAGCTGGAGGCAGGTGAAAGGCAACGATATGTTGATGTCTCTCTTCCTCTCTGTTTCTCTCTCCCTACCCCTCTCACTAAAAATAATAAATAAAATCTTTAAAAAAAAACTACAGAACACCATTTACATTAGCATCCAAAAGAACAAAATATTGAGATCTAAGTAAATCTCTATATAAGAAAAACTAATGAAAGGTCAGATCAAAAACCTCCATAAATGGAGAGAGATCCCATGTTTATGGGTACAAAGATTCAATATTGTCAAGACATTGTTTTCTAACGTAGTTTACATATTTAAGGCAATCCCAACCAAATTTTACCAAGTTATTTTATAGATAGCCACAAACTGATTATAAAGCTTAAATATGAAAAAGCAATAGATCCAGAATAACCAGCATAATACTGAAGAACATCAGATGACTATCACTACTTGACTTCAAGACTTACTATAAAGCTGTAGTAATCAAGAGAGAATACAGTTCAGAAACAGAGCCATATACAGTCAACTCATCTTTGACAAAGAAGTAAAGGCAGTATACAATAGAGCAAAGATAGTCTTTTATACAAATTGTGCTGAAAAAACTGGACATCCACATGCACCAAAAAGAAATCTAGATACGGACCTACAGACCTTATAACCTTAACAAAAATTAACTCAAAATGGACTTAAACATAAAATGCAAAACTACAGAACTCCGTGAAGATAATGTGTTAACTAGTTGATCTTGGGTATGGAGATAATGTTTTAGATATAATCATAAAGACACAATCCATGAAAAAAAGGATTGATAACTTGGGCTTCATTAAAATTAAAATCATCTGCCCTGGCTGATGTGACTCAATGGATTTAGTGCCAGCCTGGGAATCAAAAGGTCACAGGTTCAATTTCTGGTCAGAGCATATGCCTTGGATACAGGCCAGGTCACCAGTTGGAGGTGTTTGAGAGACAACCAATCGATGTTTCTCTTACATGGATGTTTCTTTCTCTCTTTTGTTCCCTCCTTTCTGTCTCTCTGAAAATAAATAAAATTGTTTTTTAAAAACGTAAAACTTCTCCTTTATAAAGACACTGTTGAGAATGAGAAAGTAAGCCAAAGACTAGGAGAAAATATTTGCAAAAACCACATCTGATAAAGGAATAATATGCAAAGAGCTCTTAGAACTCAGCAATAAGAAAATAAACAACTCAATTTTTAAAATGGCCTGAAGACTTAACCAGATGGCTAACAAGTATATGAAAAGATGCTCAACATCTATGTCATTAGGGAATTACAAATTGAAACATATATAAGAAAACTGATATCATACAAAGCATCTTCTCAGATCACAATGGCTTGAAACTAGAAACCAACCTCAAGGGAAAAATCGAAAAACAATACAATTCATGGAGACTGAATAACATGCTATTAAGTAATGAATGGATTAATAATGAGATCAAAGAAGAAATCAAAAAGTATCTGGAAACAAATGAAAATGAATTCACAACACCCCAAAACCTATGGAACACAGTGAAGGCAGTCCTCTGGGGGAAATTCATAGCAATACAGTCCTACCTAAAAAGGTTAGAAGAAACTCATACAAACAACCTAACCATAAAGCTGCAAGAACCAGAAGAACAACAACAAACAAAGCCCAGAGCAAGCAGAAGGAAGGAAGATATCAAGACTAGAACAGAGTTAAACAACATAGAAACTAAAAGCACTATTCAAAGGATCAATAAATCTAGGAGCTGGTTCTTGGAAAAGATAAACAAATATGACAGCCACTAATGAGACTCATCAAGAGAAAAAGAGGACCCAAATAAACAAAATCAGAAACAGAGGAGAAACCACAACTGTTACTTCAGAAATACAAAGGATTGTAAGAAATCACACAACTATGTGACAAGAAATGTGACAACCTGGGTGAAACGGACAAATTTCTAGAAATGTATAACCTACCAAAACCCAATCAAGGAAAAGCACAGAAGGGAGAAAAATGGCGACAGAGTAGAGAGCAGTGCTGATGGCGTTCTCAAGTGCCAGAGCAACTGGAGGATGGGGTAGGGGGCACAAGACATCTGCAGGTACCTGCGAATTGGAGCAGTAAGCATCTGGACTCAGGGGTACACAGACCAGAGGCTGCAGAGACCTTCAGGAGAGAAGGTGAAACAGTTCCAAGCAGACAAAGGTCAGCTCTGGGAAATGGTGGCTCTGCCCAAAAGGATGGCTCTAACTGAAGACGATTTCAGACTCCCTGGTGACTAGAAATCTGAGCAGTGAAATGTGGACAGTGAGTGAAACGCCAGAGGGAAGGAGGACTTGAACTCCTACAGGAGAGGGACTGTGTGAGAGCCTTGCTCCGGAAACTGAGAGAGAGGAAGCACCTCCCAGGGCCAGGGGCT
Source organism: Noctilio leporinus (assembly GCA_004026585.1). NCBI lineage: Eukaryota > Metazoa > Chordata > Mammalia > Chiroptera > Noctilionidae > Noctilio > Noctilio leporinus. Next base: position 52,842 of record PVIW01008600.1, read on the forward strand.
GAGGAGAAGAGACCAGCAAAGAGAAGGAGCAGGGGATCAGGGAAGTGTACCGGCCGCGACAGGGAGAGGGCCGAAAATTGTGCCACTGGCACCACCCAGGGGGAGGGCAGCTGGAAGCCCCAGTGAGGAGGTAGGCCCAAACCTACATACCACACCGGCACACATGCTCCCACGAATCCTCCAGGAACTTGCAGCTGCTGCAACTGGCATGCCCACTGCAGACAACAAAGGCCTCCTAGAGGAGCTAGAAAGGGAGGAATAGCATTCACCAGTGGACTGTGCTGTGGTCCCCCTAGGCAGCCAGGCAGGTATTGCAGAGGCAGCAATGAAAACCTCCTCAAAGAGCTGGACTGCTTGGAGGGTTACCTTCACCGGCACCTGCAGGGCCATGGGGAGCCAAGCGCACATCACAGAGGCATTGGTGAAAACCTCCTCAGAGACCTGGACTGCATGAAGTGCTAGCCTTCACCAGCAAACTGCACTGCAGACCCCATGGGGAGCCAGGCGCACATTGCAGAGGTGGCAGTGAAAACCTGCTCCAAGAGCTGGACTACATGGAGGCTTAGCCTTCGCTAGCAAGTGACCAGCAGGGACCACGGGATCCCCTGGGGAGCAAGGCGCAGTTTGGGGACAGGGGCTACCTCCTCCCAGAGCTGTGGGGGCAGGGCAAGCCATCACAGGAGCCAGCCAGGTTGTAGGCCACCCTGAGGTGGAGCCAGATGCCATCCCAGGCAGAACCTCCTCGAGGACCTGGAGGGGGAGAAGCAGCCATAGACACTACAGAAGCACCCTGCAGGTCTTCACACAGAACCAGTGAGAGAAGGAAGGGCCCCCAAACACCAGCAGCATAAAAACCCAGCTAGGCTATTGGAGGCTCAGCCTACGTGGGGGCTGGTGCTCAGAATCAGCCCTGACTGTGACAGCCATAGGCCCTGTTACTCCAAGACTACACAGCTTGACTGTAGACTGCAGAGACTTGATCAAGAAAAAGAGGCAGGCTCAGGAAATGGATCACTGATAATCTCAACCTGAGTTACACCCAGAGCTACTGAACTATTAATCCCAAATCAGCAGCTGAAAATTAGTGTATGAGACAGGATGGGAGAAGTGTCTCTCAATCAGCCAACTGGAGGGAAAGGAGCAACACATACAACCAATCCACAATACAATCAGACAGCCCAAATAAACTCCATAAAGGCCACCACAAAAGCAACAAGTAGAGAGAATCTAAGAGATTGCAATAATGAATTCCACAAACCTCCTAACATAGAAGGGTGCTCCACGAAGGCAAAGAATCAAAGCAGATTAATCCAAAACAAAAATAAGCAACAACAGATACCCAAAATGGGGGGAAAAAGAATCAGTCCATCACCAAAAGGAAAGAAGGAACACCCAGAAAAATCACTAAATGAAACAGAGGCAAACAAACTATCAGATACAGAATTCAAAACAATGATGATAGAGAAGCTCAACAAGCTCATCCAGTTCAAAGAAAACTATAAACAACTCCAGGGAAGCTACAAGGAAATTACTGAGAACTACACCAGCATCAAAAAGGACTTAGAAACTATTAGGAAGAGCCAGGTGGAAATGAAGAATACAACTTCTGAATTGAAGAATACAGTAAAAGGAATCAACAGTAGGATCGAACGAGCAGAGGCTGAAGGACAACGTAGAAAATTATTCCAAGACAGTGCAACGGAATGAAAAAAAGGCTGAACAAGAATGAAGAGGTTTTAAGAGAGCTGCAGGACAACATGAAATGAAATAATATCTGTATCATAGGGATACCAGAAGGAGAAGAGCAACAAGGAATGGAAAACTTCTTCAAAAAGTAAAGACAGAAAATTTCCCTAACATGATGAGTGAAAATATTACTCAAGTTTAGGAAGCAAAGGAGGTCCAAGTGAAGATCAATCCAAAGAAGCCCACTCCAAGACACATTATAATTATAATGGCAAATTTCAGAGACAAAGAGAGAATCCTAAATGCATCAAGTAAGAAACAGCAAATAACATGTAAGGGAGCTTTGATAAGGCTATCAATTGATTATTCAACAGAATCAATACAAGACAGAAGAAAATACCAAAATGTTTCCAAGTAATGGGAAACAATGGCCTGAAATCAAGAATCCTCTACCGAGCAAGGCTCTCATTCAAAATGAAAAATGAAATAAGGAGTTTCACAGACAAAAACAGACGAAAAGAATACATCTCTACCAAACCAGCATTGCAAGAAATGCTAAAGGGTCTGCTTTTAAACAATGAAGAAACAGAGAGACAGAGAAAAACACAGGTACAAAGTTAGAAAATGGCAATAAATAAATGTCAATCAATAATAACCTTAAATGTAAACGGGTTAAATGCACCGATCAAAAGACATAGGGTAACCGAAAGGATAAGAAAATATGACCCACATTTATGCTCCTTTGAGAGACCCACCTCAGAACAAAAGATCGACACAGATTGAATGTAAAGTGATGGAAAAATATACATCAAGCAAATGGACATGAAAAAAAGGCTACAGTAGCAATACTTATTTAAGACAAAATAGATTTCATGATGAAGGCCATAAAATGAGACAAAGAAGGACATTTCATAATACTTAAGGGAACAATCCAACAAGAACATACAAGTCTGGTAAACATATCTGCACCCAACACAGGAGCTCCAAAAAACTTAAGAAAAATCTTGGAGGACTTTAAGAAGGATATAGACAACAACACACTAATAGTAGGGAATTTTAATACCTTACTATCGACAACAGACAGATCTTCCCAGCAAAAATCCCCAAAGATGTTGTGGCATTGAACAACACTCTAGAGGAAATGGACCTAACTGATGTATACAGAGTCTTTTACCCCAGAGAAGCAAAATACACATTCTTTTCAAATGCACATGGATCATTCTCTAAGATAGACAAGCTTTCACAAATACAGAAAAATTGAAATCATACCAAGCATCTTCTCAGATCATAATGGATGAAACTAGAAACCAACCTCAAGGGAAAAATCCAAACACACTCTAACTCATGGAGACTGAATAACATGCTTTTAAGTAATGAATGGGTTAACAATGAGATCAAAGATGAAATCAAAAACTTCTTGGAAACAAATGACAATGAACATACAATAGTCCAAAACCTAATGGACGCAGCAAAGGCAGTCCTCAGAGGGAAATTTATAGCAATACAGGCCTTCCTAAAAAGGTCAGAAGAAGCTTATACAAACAACTTAACCATAAAGCTGCAAGAACTACAGAAGCAACAACAAATAAAGCCCAGAGCAAGTAGAAGGACAGAAATCATCAAGATCAGAGCAGAACTAAATAACTTAGAGACTCAAAATACAATCTGAAGAATCAACAAGTCCAGGAGCTGGTTCTCTGAAAAAATAAACAAAACTGACAAGCCTTTATCCAGACTCATCAAGAAAAGGAGAGAGAGGACCCAAATAAACAGAATCAGAAATGACAAAGAAGAAATCACGACTGATACATCAGAAATAAAAATGATTGTAAGAAAATACTGCAAACTAGTATAGGACAAGAAATATGACAACCTGGGTGAAATGGACACATTTCTGGAAATGTATAATTTACCAAAACTGAACCAGAAGAAGCAGAAAGCCTGAATAGGCCAATAACAACTAGTGAAATTGAAGAAGTAATCAAAATCTCCCAAAGCACAAGAGCCCTGGACGAGATGGATACACAGGTCCATTCTACAAAACATTTAAAGAACTAACTCTTGTCCTCCTCAACCTATGCCAAAATATCCAGGAAGAGGGAAGACTCCCAAACACTTTCTATGAGGTCAATATTATTCTAATCCCAAAACCAGGTGAAAACACAACCAAGAAAGAAAACTATAGGCCAATATCTCTGATGAACATAGATGCTAAGATTCTCAACAAAATATTGGCCAACTGGATCCAGCAACACATTAAAAAGATCATACACCATGATCAAGTGGGTTTCATCCCAGAGACGCAAGGATGGTACAACATTAGCAAATCAATAAATGTAATACAGCACATCAACAAAATGAGACAAAAACCATATGATCATATCAATAGATGCTGAAAAAGCATTGATAAAGTACAGCAACCACTTATGATACACACACTCAGCAAAATAGGAATAAAGGGAGCATAACTCAACATAATAATGGTCATATATGAGAAACCTGAAGCCAACATCATACTCAATGGGCAAATTGAGTAAAAGCTTTCCACCTAAGATCAGGAACGAGACAAGGCTGTTGACTTTCTCCACTTCTGTTCAACATCGTTTTGGAAGTTCTAGTCATAGCTATCAGAGAAGAAAAAGGAATCAAAGGTATCCAAATTGGAAAGGAGGAAGTCAAACTGTCATTATTTGCAGATGATATGATAGTGTACATACTAAAACCGATAGGCTTCACCAAAAACTTACCTGACCTAATAAGCAAATTTAGCAAAATTGCTGGATATAAAGTCAATATCTAGATATCAAAAGCATTTTTATACCAATAATGAATCAGAGACAGAAGATAGAAAACAAATCCCATTTACCATAGCAAGAAGAAAAATAAAGTACTTAGGAATAAACTTAAGCAAGGAGATAAAGATCTGTACTCAGAAAAGTACAGAACAATGAAAAAAGAAATTAAGGAAAATACAAATAAATGGAAGCATGTACCATGTTCATGGGTAGGAAGAATTAACATTATTAAAATGTCCACACTACCCAAAGCAATCTATAGATTCAATCCAATCCAAATTAAATACCAATGACATACTTCGCAGAAACAGAAAAAATACTTTAATAATTTATACGGAGCCAAAAATGCCCACGAATAGCCACGGCAATCTTGAGAAAGAACAAGGTAGGAGGAATCACAATACTGGACTTCAAGCTATACTACAAGGCTCCTGTCATCAAAACTGTCTCGTATTGGCTTAAGAACAGACATACAGATCAATGGAACAATATAGAGAGCCCAGAAATTAACCCAGGACTCTCTAGTCAATTAATATTCGACAAAGGGGGAAGGAACATCAAATGGAGTAAAAACAGTCTCTAACCAACAAGTGGTGTTGGGAGAACTGGACAGCAACATGCAAAAAGATAAAACTAGACCACTAGGGAAGAAAGATGGCGGCAGAGAAGACAGCAGTGCTGATGGTGTTCTCGAGTACCAGAGCAGCTAGAGGACAGGATAGAGAGCGCGAGACGTCTTCAGGTCCGTAAGAACTGGAGCGGTCAGCATCTGGACACAGGGGAGCACAGCCCAGTGGCAGCGGAGACCTACAGGAGAGCAGGTGAGGGGACTCTGGACTTAAGGGCCAGAGGGAGGAGGTCAGCTCTGGGCAGTGGCGGTTCTCAGGTTTAGTGACCCTGAGGGGCATCTCTAACTGAAGCTGCTCCAGGCTCCCTGGCTACTAGATATCTGAACAGCTAAGTGTAGGCAGCAAGGGAAAACATCATAGGAAACAAGGAATTGAACTCCTGCAGGGGAGGGACTGTGTGAGAGCCTCGCACCAGCAACAGGGAGAGGAAACTCCTCACAGGGCTAGAGGTGGAGGAGAAAAGTCCTGCGGGAAGCAGAAGTGGGGGAGCTGGGAAGTGCACCGGCAGGGCAGCGAGAGGGCCAAAAACGGTGCTGCTGGGCCACTAGGGAAACAGTAGCTTGAAGCCCCTGCAAGGGGGAAGGCCCAGCCTTGCACACCCACAAAGGCCCCCAGGATCCCACAGAAACTCCAAACTATGAGCGGGGAACTAGTAGCAGGAGCAACTGACCCGCCCATTGCCAACACAAAGACCTCAGACGCCTGGGAGAGGCGCATCCCAGAGGCAGCATAAAGGACTCCTCGAACAGCTGGTCGGCTTAGAGGACTGGCTCTCGCCTGGGGGAGACCCAGTCCTGGGACCGCCTGGTGGTCCCCTGGTAGTGTTGGCAGACCCGGGGCACTGTTGACGGACGGGGCTGCCTCCTCCTCCTCTGGGAGTGGTGGAGGCAGGGCCAGTCATCACAGGAACCAGAGAGGTTGCAGGCTGCACTGCAGGGGTGCCAGGTGCCTATCACAGGCAGGAACCTCCACCAGGAGTGGGAGGGGACACCCTGCGAGCTGCAGAATACCAGCAGCTCTAAAATCCAGCTAGGCTACTGAAGGCCCAGCATTCCCGGGGGCTGACACTCAGAATCAGCCTTGACTGTGACAGAGGCCCTGCAATGCTAAGAACATATAGACTATAGACTGCAGAGACCTGACTAAGAAAAAGAGGCAGCCTCAGGAAATGAATTACTGCTAATTTCAAGCATCTGAGTTATACCGAGAGTTACATTAACTATTAATCCCCAACATATCCTTTTCAAAAGTTACTTCTCACACATTCTTAATCCCCATCCTGTCTCAATCCACCTAAATACCCAAGACCCGCCCCCCCACTCTTGATTTAAAGTCTACTCACTCTCTGGCTACAATGCATTCCCAGTCCTCAATCTAAGTATTCCTCCCTTCCCCAACCACCTAAACCCTCCTTTCTTTATTCCTTCCTTCCTTTCTTTTTCTCCCCGCCCCCC